>AYJT01000333.1:0-13209 GCA_001278415.1 Ocimum tenuiflorum | reverse complement strand
GACCGGAGCATCCTAAGCCTACCCACCAACTAGTTGGACGTTAGGGGCGGTTTTCAGATGACCCACGACATAGACATGAGCATCGCCACGATCTTAAGGAAACTACTGATGGGTTATTGTATAAATAGGATTCAATGTCCATTGTAAAATGTTAATGTCATCCTATGAATAAAGGATATATTTATCTCTCAACTTCTACTTTGTTCGCTGATCTTTCTTTCTTGAGGTTCCGAATATCAATCCCATAAAATTTCACCCACAACAATTGGCGCCATCTCTGGGAACCTTTTGAAAAGATTAAAGGAGAATGAATCAACACCCTCTCCAGTCACTAGGGAAGAAATCGATGCCCTAGTGAACTCGAGAATCGCATAACTTAGCAATGAACATCAACAAAGAACCCTGGCATTGGAGGAGAAAAATCAACGCCTCAAGGCCGTCATCCAGTCATTGTCGAAATCTGCTCCAGGCGAACTGTCCGGTGCTAAAGAAAAATAAAAATGGAGGTTGCCATCCATTTTTGAATAAACCGGCTACTTCCCGGTTTGAAATTTAAGAAATCGTGGTGCTAAACATGATTCACGAGATGGGAAAGAGACTTCGCTTTCATCATCGCTCAGCCGCTCAGTTGAGAGTGATCGCCAAGGGACCCCACCCAGGGAACCAAGATCTACCGCTGAAAACCGTCAATTTCAACTCACCGATGGTAATCAGATGGCCGCAGTAGTTCGAGCGTGAAAGAAAATCCATCCTCCGAACATTCAGGATATCCTTGACCAAAGGCTTCGCAAACTTAAGGAACACATCACAAAGTCGACTGGGTCAGCGTCACACACGAAATTCATCTGCCGAGAAAGTTTTACCGAGACACCATTCTCAAAGGAGTTAGATCAAATCAGACTTCCCCGAGGATCACTCCGCCACAAATGGCGCAGTACGACGAGACCATAGAACCGGACCAACATATTGAACTTTACAAACAGCACATGCTCAAACAAAGGAGGCATGCGTGTGCAAAGGCTTTGGAGCGACATTGGTCAGGCCAACGCTTCAATGGTTCATAAGACTGCGCAAAGGAGTGATCAACTCATTTGCAAAACTGCACCAACAGTTTGCTAATCACTTCGCCAGCAGTAAAGCCATAGAGAAGAGGCCTGATGACCTATATGCGATAGTATAGGGGCCAAGAGAGTCTTCCAAACTATATGAAGAGGTTCAACCGAGAAAAAAATGGGCTGACATTCTACCCCGAGAAAATTCAAATATCAGCATTTTGAAAAGATCTCCGAAGGGATTCCGATTTGTACAAGGATTTAACTGAAAGGTCATGTGCCG
Source organism: Ocimum tenuiflorum (assembly GCA_001278415.1). Classification (NCBI taxonomy): domain Eukaryota; kingdom Viridiplantae; phylum Streptophyta; class Magnoliopsida; order Lamiales; family Lamiaceae; genus Ocimum; species Ocimum tenuiflorum. The sequence continues at coordinate 11,874 of AYJT01000333.1, read as the reverse complement.
CAATAGAGAACGTTCTTGCCTTAGCGAATTCCCAAGTGAAGTGGGAAGAGGACGATGCATACCTCAAAGCACGAAAGCAGACGTCACGAGAAGAAAGGCGAGTAAAAAAACCATGAGTTCGGGACTTTCCTAGGAAAATTGATAAAATTGAAAGGCAAGAACCCTGGCATCGCGAACCTATTACCCCCGAACTAACTTACGATTGCAAACCTCCATGGCGACTTGCCGTAATACATCCTAGACATTGAACTAGGTCAAGCGGTATAGATTATGAAAGACATGGGGAAGAAGGTATCATGGCCACCTAAAATGAAGACATATCGAACAAACAGAGATAGGACACACTTTCGTAAATTCCATCGGGACGTAGGGCACACGACCGCAGAATGAATTGATCAAAAGCCTGCTAAAGAAGGGAAGATAAATTAGGCTAAGATGAGGAGAATCCAATGATAGAGATGGAGCTCAGACCGAGCCACCACCAATGCAATAGAAACGGACACCTCAGCCACCGGAGAAACCAAGGGTAAAAAGGACGATAGCTGCTATCTCTGGAGGATTAGAGATCAACGGAACATCTAGAGCATCTGGAAGAGACGTCATCGGGAAATGAGGAATATGATTTGCAGAGTGGACCTCGAAGAGCCTAGTAATCTAGTCACCTTTGACGACTAAGATCTCGAGGACACGGGCTAGCCACTCATGATGCCTTAGTCATATCATCAGCAATATCATATTATGATTCCAAGAAAATTCCCTTGGACACTAAGGGATTCAATGTGAAGCGAGTCCTCGTGCATAGAGGCAGCTCAGCGAACATCATTTTCTACCCATGGTTTATAGATCAATGAGCATTCCTAAGTCATGGATGTCGAAGAAATCGGTACCATTAGTAGGTTTCAGCGAAGAAAGGTTGTGGACAATAGGCGAGATCGAGCTTACGGTGTATGCAGAAGGAATCGAAATAATGACAATTTTCCAAGTTGTAGATGCTCTCTCTTCCTACAACATGATTGTGGACAGACCGTGGATCCATGTCATGAGAGTCATTCCGTCTACTTACCAACAAGTAACCAAGTTCCCAACCCCGTGGGGGACTCAGTCAATTAAAGGAGAGCAAGAACAGGCTCAGAGCTGCTATGTGATCGATTTGAAAGGAGCAATCGAACACGCCAAGAAAGCACGATAGGTAGAGAAGCTTGAAGAAATGAACATTGATCCTGAGGATATGAAAGAAAAATGTTCATTGGGACAGAAATTGAGGTTGAACACAGAGACGAGCTCATCCAATTTCTAACAGAGAGAAAATCGACCTTCGTCTGGTCCCACACTGATATGACCGAGATTGATCATTCCGTGATCTCACATAAGCTAAACGTAGAACAGACCTTCAAACCAATCCAGGAAAAAAGGAGAAGTTTCTCTGCAGAAAAGAACCAGGCCATAGATTCCAATGTCAAGGAGTTGTTGGGAATACAATCGATTCGAGAGGTCAACTACCCTGAGTGGTTGTCGAACTGCGTTGTTGTTAAAAAGAAAAATGAAAAAAACAAGGTTTGTGTTGACTACACAGACCTGAATAAGGCGTGTCCTAAGGATCCGTTTTAGCTCCCCCACATAGACATGATGGTGAATGCAACCACTGGCCACGAGATTTTCCGCTTCATGGATGCTTTTTTGGGATACAACCAGATCAGAATACACCCGGAGGACGAGGAGGAAGACCTTATTCATGACAAGTCGATGCATCTACTATTATCGGGTCATGCCCTTCGGGCTAAAGAATGCCAGATTAACATACCAAAGGCTGGTAAATTATATGTTTCGAGATGCCATCGGTAAGTTTATGGAAGTATATGTAGATGACATGTTAGTAAAATCGAAAATAGCAGGAGATCATGTGAAGTATCTAAGTGCTGCGTTCGATACTTTGGATAGAATCAGCATGAAACTTAATCTAGTGAAATGTTCGTTCGGCATCTCGTCCGGGAAATTTTTGGGCTATCTAGTCACAAGGTAGGGTATCAAGACCGATCCCAAACAGATCAAGGTGCTCGAGGACATAAGACCCCATACGACGGTCAAAGAGGTGCAAAAACTCGCTGGGAAGCTGGCAGCTCTAAGTAGATTCATTTCAAGATATTCGGAAAACACACAACCATTCTTTTCGATAATAAAAAAGAGGACTCAGTTCGAATGGATAGATGAATGCATGAAGGCACTGAATGAACTAAAGGAATATATGTGAAACCTACCGCTGATGTCAAAGCCGAAACCCGGGGAGGAACTCCTCCTATATTTATCGGTGACTGAACAAACACTAGCAGCCGTTTTGATAAGAGAGAACGAGGGTAGGCAGCATTCGGTTTACTATGTTGGCGAATCCTTGCTTGACGCAGAAACATGGTATACCACCCTCAAAAAACTGTTTCTGGCACTAGTGGTTTCATCTCGAAAGTTAAGACCTTTCATTAAAGCTCATCCTACAAGGTGATCAGTTCGTACCCCCTCAGATACATCCTATCGAAACCACATCTTACGGGAAGGTTAATGAAATAGGATGTAGAGGTGCGAGGTTTTGGGCTAACTCAAGAGCCTCGAACAAGCATCAAATCTCAAGTGCTTGGCGGTTTAATAGCCAAACTTTTCGTAAATTTGCAAATGGAAGTCGAAAAGGAGGTTGCTGGAGTTGAGAATGACTCCAAATGACCCTGGTCACTATGGATAGATGGAGGAAGTAACCTCAGAGGGGGAGGAGCTGGAATTGTACTTATCAGTCCGTCCGGAGCAGTCTTCGGAAGGTTGTCAAGTTTTGCTTCAAAACAACAAACATGAGGCTGAGTACGAGTTCAGTACACCAGCATAAAATTAGCCCATGAATTGAAGACGAAGGAACTGATTGTGAAAAGTGATTCACACATAGTAGAGAACCAGTTCAACGGTGAATTCCAAGTAAAGGAACCTATGATCGAACCTTACCTGCGGTTGGTCAAAACTCAAGCTTCAAAATTTGACAAAATCTAAGTCAAACATGTTTCGATGGAGGAAAATATGCACGCGGATTAGGATCATCGGAACCGAAAAGGACCTCGAGGCTTATTTTCCTGATCGAAGCGAAGTGGCTGGCCCACAGGGGCTACGATCAAACTAAAGAAGTCGATAGAATTTCCAGCAACACGTCATGGATGACCCCAATCCGCGAATACCTCATCAATGGAACCCTACCCAGGGAGAGGTACGAGGCTCTACAAGTCAAAAGAAGGGCTGCACATTTTTGCATGGTAGACGACAAACTCTATAAGAAATCATTTGAGAGGCCGTACATTCGGTATCTCGAGAATGACAAAGAAAAATAGATGTTACTCGATCTGCACAAAGGACAATACGGAAGCCACTATGGAGCTCGAAATCTAGTATGAAAAGTAATATTAGCAAGGTTCTTCTGGCCGACGATGAAGGCAGACGCAACACTCATTGCCAAGGAGTGCGACAAATCCCAACGGTTCAGACCGATACCTCACCAATCGAGGGAGATCCTGCATGCTACAATCCCATCCTGGTCGTTTATGCGATGGGCAATGGATATCATAGGCATGCTTCCAAAGGCAACCACTCAGAAGGAATATGTCATTTTGGCCACTGACTACTTTTCAAAATAGGTAGAGGCTGAAGCATTGTCACGAATACAGGACATCGAGGTCATTTCATTCGTCTAGAAGAAGATAGTCTGTCACAATGGGACAAAATTCACCAGTGTAAAATTTCAAGACTAGTGTGAAGACTTGGGAATCAAGCTTCTCTATTCATTGCCTCGATACCCTCAGACAAATGGGTTGCCGAAATCAACCAATAAAACAGTTTTTGGGATCATAAAAAAAAAGACTTGGAGAATGTAAGATCAAATGGCTTGAAGAGCTGCCCGGAGTGTTTTGGGCATATCGAACCACAGCTAAGACCTCGATAGGAGAAACCCCATTCTCTTTAACCTACGGAGGAGAAGTCGTATCGCTAATTGAGATCGAAGCAGGAAGGCTTCGCGTGAATTTTGCCTTTGAGAAAAGCGACGATCGAGGAATGTTAGAGTTGGAACAACTAGACGAAACCAGAAATGAGGCGCTCCGAAGGATGATGAGGCATCGAGCACAAGTGGAAAAGCATTTCAACCAAAATATCCGATATCGAACACTAAAAGTCGGACGGTGTTGAGAAGGGTATTCCCGAGCACGCAAGAGGCTATGGTCAGAAAGTTCGGACCAAATTGGGAAAAAGGACATACAAATAAGAAAGCTTGAAATTGTATTTTCCCGTTTGATTATTGTAACTAGAGATCGATTGTTTATCTAAAGTTAGTACGATTCATTTTTTGTTTCAACAACTTTTTGCATCTGTCTGCGTATTTACAAAAAAAAGGGTGATCTAGATCATCATTTAGGACACATCATTCAACATAAGTTCATTAAGACATTATTCGAAGTCTCATTAAAAGTCGAAGTATAGAAAAGCACAGGACTATGCATCAGACAATACATGAACGAAAGCAAGCAAATACGAAGAAAACGAGATCTTTTATTATCGGTGAAAATTACAAGGATGCCGAAGAATCAATACACCTTAAGCCCTAAGGCAAACTAAAAAAGGAAAAAAGAAAAGAAGAAAAAAGGAGGGAAACCTTCCGAACCCCCTTTCCGTGAGAGAGAAAGAAAGGAGAAACGGGGGAAGGAGATTAACCGAAATCCCTCCCCCCTCCAGTTTTTGGTTAGCTACAATATCCCGAACAGGGAAAAAATACGTACTTTTCACTAAACTCCCCACTGAAGTGACCAACTGGAATGGGCATCGACCAGCGCAGTCTTCAGGCCACTGATCTCGAGCATCAGTCTATCCCGCTCACTGCTAGCCGCCACGTACCGGCCGCGCCACGAATTAACCGAAGCCAAACGATTGGTCAAATGGGCCCCTAGCTTCTCCTTCCTCAACTCCAAGGCCTTTAGATCAGAGGCCAGCTTGACGTTGACCTCCTTGAGCGTCACAAGCTCGGTCTTGAGCTCATCCACCTCCTTCGACATGTTGGTCGACTCAGCCTCGAGGCTTCAGAGAAATTTCTCCTTAGCCGTCAGCTTGGACTTAAAGTTGACTCTAGAGGCTTCAGCCTCATCATCCGCCTTATCTTTGTCTCCGCGATACAAGGAGATATGACGGCATAGCTACAGAAAGTAACCAAGTTAGAAACCACGATGAATGATCAAAGAAGAAATATGAAAGAAAGAATGATGACATACCTCGGTGGCAATCTGATGGATGGTGGCCCTCCGCTTGCCAACACAGTATCCCATGACACCGAATCCTTCTTAGAGGAGCTGCACATTCTCCTGAATGTAGGTCTCCATGGCCCACTCATCGGCCTCCTGGGCACCAGTTGATGCGGCTCTTTTCGAATGAGGCACAACCACTGACTTCGAGTGAACTCCCTTCACCCCAAAGAACAACTTCTTCCTCGCTGTCCTCAAGGCCTGATCCTTGCCAGTACCAACGCCGATCGCTTTGACGGAGACAGCTATAAGCTTCTCCCAGGGTTCAGTGGATATCGAATTGGAGAAGCCGGTTTCTTCCTCTTTCCTTTTGAAGCAGGAACATCCTGCTTCCCTCTAGTAGGGATAGGAGCACCGACCATATGAGGCTCGCTAGCCTCAACAGCGGTAGCTACAGGAACATCGAAAGGACCGCCCGAAGCACCAATCGAGTCCTCGTGATCATCCTCCATCTGGAGCGAGAGACCATCCAGATTCAAAAACCCAGCAATCCTTGTGCTGTACAAACCCAACTTCAGAAGCTCCCCCTCAGAGATCTACGGATGGTAGTTGATGTCACGACCCGCTGGAAGCCAGACAAAAGACAAGTTCACAACCCAAAACGCAGCCCAAACTTGCATTTGTTCACAAGGGCGAAGCTTAGTTTGACAGTAACCTGCAGAAAAAAGGAGACGCATTAGAAGCCAGTCATACAAGTATTCAGTGTGGCTACCTACATTTGGCTTCATTAAAACTATCCTGGAGTCTCGAAGGATCACCAGGGTTTGAAAAATAAAAAAACTTATTCATCCACGAAGAATCACTCATGGAAACATCCAACACGACGGGCAGAGGACCAGGAGACCAAGGAACAACATACTAAAACCCCACTTCGGAACTCTCCTCAAACTTATACAAATAGTTCCAGACCCGAAGGGAAGAAACCCCTACCAACCTATCAATGAAAAGATACAAAGTATCAACAAGGTGGTACCACAAAGAAGGATGTAGTTGCATCGGGCATATCTTGTAAAACTCCAGAACATCTCGGAAGAACGGGTGAAGAGGCAAATCGACCCCCGCTGCTAACATGGCAGTGTTTCTGGCCGTGTATCTAACGGGATGAATATATATTACACCATCGACCCCCAGTGCCAATAGCGGCAGACACTGGCAAAAATAATGAGAAAAATATGAGAAAGATCATTGGATGAATACCTACTCCTACTCTCGGTCACCGACGACCATAAAATCCGATTATTGTCAACCATGGGGTCATGGGTATGTAAAACCTCTCTCGGGCTAGTAACAACTGCGGAGCAGGGAAAAGAATCGACAGAAGAGTTCAGAGAAGGATCATGAGACATGTTAAAATCATGAGAATTCATGAAATCACGGAAAAAAGAATACAAAGCGAAAAGAAAATAACTAAAATTGGAACTTATGAAAGATTCTAAGGATTTTCGAAAATATCAAATGCAGGGGCTCCGTTCAAAAAATGACAGTAATAATAAGGGATACATTTACGTGCCTTAATCATGCGCAGTAAAGGTGAGATGACGGATGTGAATGGATGGGACGTATATGAACGGGTGTCAATTGAAAAGACGGGATAAGAGGCTAGAACATTGGGAGACCACCAACAACCCGAAAACTCATGCTTTAGATACTCAATAGAAGACATAGAAATTCAAAAAAAAAAGATAGTCACAACAGTTAAAGGTTGAGGGGTTGAAAGGCATCGGACCATTAAGATCGAAATCCCGAATATAGAAGGTCCGAAGCCAAAAAAATCAGAACACGCATACTTTGGAAACTAGAATCAGTTGTCGAATAACAAATTTGAATTGATAACAAGTCGATTGCTAGAAAATGAAGCACAATTACAAAAATTAAAAACCATCCATGATCCCTACCAACTAATACAAACCGACAGCGTCGAACATAAAAGGGATGAAACCTACACAAAAGCCTAAGGTCAGAGGGCAAGAGCTAGGGGTTTAGACGACTTCGATCTTCTCGAAGCCTAGGAGAGAATCCACATAAAATCTTCATGAGGGTACAGTCTCTCAAGCTCGCTCTTAAGGCCTGCGGCGACATTATGAGCAATGATTTTCAACTTAGAAGCAAAAGTGTTTGCTCTTGATCACTTTGCCCCAATCAATCCACGACCACAACAGGGATCCTCCAACCTCATCTTGAGGTCCTCTTCTCGTTCTCGAGAGCAACCTTCTCTTTCTCGAGAACTGCCTTTTCCCTCTCAAAAGCGGTCTTTTCCTATCTCAGCTCTTGGACCTCGTGCTCGGCCTCCCTAGCCCTCTTCCAAGCCTCATCCTCGTTTCTCTCCAACTCACGGAATTAGCTCTCATGCTCTCAAGCCTTGGCCTTCAGAGTAGCCATAGCCAGGTTCTCCAAAGCAGAATGACCAACCAAGTTTGCTTGAAAACACAAACATCCCTAGCCAACTGAAAAAGAAAATCAATCAATAAGGTAAAATAAAAAATGATGTATCTAGAAGAAGGGGCGAAAAGACTACCTCCACCGATCTTTTGGTAATGTAAGCGAGCTCTAACTGTGGGATGTTCCCAGCTTCTACCGGGATAGGTTCCAGAAGAAAGCCGATATGTTCACGGAGATATTCTTCCACCGTAGCCTTATTTTTCAGTCCGTCGTCGAAATGCAACTTCGTGGTGTTTGAGGAAGAACTTTGATAAGGGATAGTACCTTGGTCACCAGCTGAACACTCCAGAGCGTCGGACTTCTCCCCCGACACCTGCCCTAGCGGAGAAGAGAGATCAGACAGCTCAAGGTTGAACTAATCGTCGTGACTGGCCTTGACCTCGGGGTTACGAGAGGAGTTCCGAAGGCCGAAGCCTCACCGATCTTAACCCTCTTTGTTGGAAGACCTTCTGATGCTTCAGGATCCATGTCATCGCTGCGTGTGAGCTCAGAGTCCGCGAATTGAGACTCCAAACCGTCGAGATTAAGAAATCCAAACATATCACTCCTAATATCAGCTAGACGAAAAATGTTCCCTTCACAATCCGAAATGAACACGAAGTTTATGCTCTGACCCCTTCGAAGCTTATCAAAGGGTTGGCCGGCCATAGTCTTCACAAGCTCTAACCTCTTGACTTCTTCCGCGGTTAGAGAAGTCGGATGACTCTCTGCAAAAACAATAAAATTATTAGTGCGCATTCTAAGCCATCACGATCCACCCAAGCAAGAGACATGTACTCTTGGCCACACCAAAATAAATGCGAGGACGAGGCCCCGACTTCGGTTGTTCAACAATGAAAAAATCTCAAAACCATGCCTTCGAGTTCGAAGGGAGGCCTTTGACCATAATCGCCGATTTAGCGGATCGCTTATTCAATAATAAAGTGTCGTCCCTCTTATGAACCAAGATGTACAAATTGTTCCACTCACTTAAACTGGCAACCCCTAGTCTATTGTCTAAGAACAAAAGAAAAGTGCCCACCATATGACCCCATGAGGCAGGGAGAAGCTAAACAGGGGCGATCCCATAGGAATTTAAAACATCAACAAAAAAGGGTGTAAAGGGAAACCCATGCCCATCCTCTTCACCACCAAGGAATAAAAGGTGTAATATCCCTCAGGGGGGCAATGACAATCTCGCCCGGGCATCGGGCCATGAAAATTACACTCATTGTTGATTACTACTTCAGGCAAAAAGGACTCGAGATCATTTTTGTAAGCCTACTCCTAATGCCGACTTAGAAGGAACTGGGTTAGGATGAACTAGAAGCCATAACTAAGAAATCTTGAAAAAATAAGAAGAAACACTAATCGAAAATTGGATAGGGTTCGGATTCTCACGGAAACTTCTGAAAATGTCACAAAATGGAATTCTTATTGTGAAAGGGTATTTATAGAGGTTCCCAGGAAATCGAAAAAGCGTGTGGAAGCCTAACGGACACGACCGCTAAGATCGCTCAACTTGTTGGCCATCTGGGAAAGCATGCCTAAACAGGATGACCCGAGGATTCGAAACGCCGACAGCTTCAGTATCAGTTGAAAGCACACCTTGAAATGACATGAAAAACCTATGGTTAAATAAAATTTAAATCAAAATTCACTAAATAAAACAAACTTACCGATTTCTGTATTGTCAGGAAATGACTTTCCATACGGGGCAGGGGCTCGAAGCCCGGAAATGAAACACCAAAATCAAAGGGGATGGGGCTGCGCCCGCCTTGGATCCCGCAGAACCTGATAATAAGGAAAAAGGTTCGAACCCTCGAAATGTCTCGGGCCCACTAAGTCCTGATAAAACACCAGGCCCACTAAGTCTTCGTTGAGGTCACGAACCCTCGAAATGTCTCGGGCCCAGTAAGTCCGATAAAACATCAAGCCCACTAAGTCTTGGTCGAGGTCACGAATCCTCGAAATATCTTGGGCCCACTAAGTCTCGATAAAATACCAAGCCCACTAAGTTCTGGCAAGGTCATGAATCCTTGAAACATCTCGAACTCATTGAGTCCTAGTCAAAACCACGCAAAACACACCAACGGAAAAGGTGATATTACTCATGGAACTTAAGATTATGTACTAACCAATAGTTTATTCCTCAGACAAAGGTCCCTTTTTCTCTGAGAAATAAAGGGACTATTGTTGGGGGACAAATCTAATTTGGCCCATACCACCAAGGCCCAATCGAAGGACATCTAGTCGAAGGCCCAAGGATTCGAAGGCAGCAGGTAGAAGCCCGCCAGCCCAAAACCGTAGGACCGGAGCATCCTAAGCCTACCCACCAACTAATTGGAGGTTAGGGACGGTTTTCAGAGGACCCACGACGCAAACGTGATCATTGACACGATCTTAAGGAAACCGCTAATGGGTCACTATATAAATAGGATTCGATGTCCATTGTAAAAGGGCTAATGTCATCCTATCAATAAAGGATATATTTATCTCTCAACTTCTACTTTGTTCGCTGATCTTTCTTTCTTGAGGTTTCGAATATCAATCCTATTAAATTTCACCCACAACAAGATCTTTATTTGTATGCTGGAACTTTAATATCTCGTATTGTGTGTGAGAATTTTTTATTGAAATTTAAACTTTGAATTTTAATATTTCATACCGTGTTATAATTTCATATTTTTATTGGATCAGATCATTATCGGGTTATCGGATCCTTATAGGGTTATCAGATTGGATTATTATCGGATGCTTAATGGATTCGTGTCGAATCAGATCGGATACGGATTTGAGCTTAACAGATCGGATAAGAATACGGATCAAACACACCTTCAATGGATCGGATACGGATCGGACCTTAACGGATTGATCCAATAACGATCCGATTCGCACGATTGCCACCCCTACTCTGGCCCTTATTTGGTTGTTGTCTCAATTACATACCGTGTACGTAGATAATTTATTTTATATTATAATTAATGAGTTGTTAAAAAACTATCAACTTGATTCGGTTGGATTGGGTCGTAACATGAGCCTTTCATGATATTCTTTTTTCTCTATCGGAAGGTGAAACCTAACTCATATTTCAACAAAATTTTTCAAAACAATTGCATGCACTTTTGCATAATTAGTGCTTGGAGATTCATTTACTTTTCTTCAGAAAAGAACGAAAGAAACATTGAATTTTTAACATTCTGAATTCAGGGATAGAGAATCCATTTTGTTAAAAAAATTTAAGTACATCTTTTATACAATGGCGGAATCAATTCTATAGGATGCTTCTTCATGATCATGCATTGCAACTATAGAGACGTATTTCATGATCACATATTTGTACAACGAAATGCATTGTTTTATTATTTTCAGGTGATGAATTATAGCCTTGTTATAAATTGGATCGCATCAAGCGACTTTATTTCATTCCTATCCTTATGAAAGTTTTATAAATTGTGGGCATTGATGTGGCAACATCCAGTTGAGAAAGGCTAAAGAAATTAATGAAGGGATATTAATTTATTGACAACCCCACATAATCTCTATGTTGGTGTGTAATGGTCCCTTTAATGCTGGTTAATCCCCTGTTAAGCTAAATTTCGATCTTTTTAATGCAGGCCTAACTGTGTGCATTGCCCCCAACTAATCATTGCTTTTAACTGATCACTTCTACAATTACTGTGCTTGCACATTGCACTTTGCCATTTACTATATTTTAAATGAAGAAATGGACATAAACCTTGATAATACTTTGAATCATTTTTTTTTTCATCAGATTTAATTCACTTCCCATTTCACAACCCATGTTATATAAGATCTTATGACGTTGATATTACCCGCACAGAGCTTGCGTTTGTAGAATAAAAAACGTAAAATCAAATCATTAATTGGAAGATGACGATGACTAAAATAATGTGACGTAAATTAAAGGTCTAACTATCAATTTTAGGTTTTAGTCAGTTTTCAATTGTGACACTAAACCAGTAACATAAAATTTCAGTCATGCACAATCGGTTTGTTGCTTATGTTATTGAAACTTGAGATAACTTCTCGTGAAATTAAAAATATTTAATAATTTATAATACAATTGAGTTACCTGAAGCAAAGGATAATAGAAATTCAATTGTAATAGATATGTTAAATGTAC
>AYJT01000329.1:0-34300 GCA_001278415.1 Ocimum tenuiflorum | reverse complement strand
TAATAATAATAATAATAATAATAATAATAATAATGTCTACCAGAATGATATCATCACACTTTGGTTCGAACTTATTTTGCAAATTCATGAGCTTGAAGGCATATTTTCCTCTATCTTAGCACTCCTATTTGCATGGTTATAATTAGTGTTTTTTTAATTATTTTATTTCTATTTTTAAATTTTCTAGTTCCCTTTTTAGGTCAGCAATAGAGATATTTTTCCTTCTATTTTTAGCTCTTAGATTTTGCATTACTTCTGTCATAGTATATGGTTCTTGAGAACTTGTAGATTTATTCACATTTTATGGAGCATTGATTTGCTCAGTATTTATTTCAACTCATCTATGGAAGCCGATTTTAAATTTGGATCCCTAATATTTTGATTTAAAACCTTATAGAAAACATCATAAATTTATTCATTTAAGTTTGGTATAAATTGCGTTCAAACAATTAACATTAGAGGATCTTCCCAAAAGTTTCATAGCAGTTGTAAGAGACGGAAGAAATTTAAGTTATAATAGGTCACTAATGAGTGTAATAAGAGTTAGCGTGGAGAAAAGACCAATATATTTTGATGTATTCTTCCCTCTTTTTCTTTTTCTTCTCAAAATATTTAAGAATTCTTTTATGTTTATTTCTAGATTTGTATCTCTTATTTATTTTATTATTATTATATGAAAAATTTTCAATTTTAAATTGATCGCAAAATCACCCTAATTGTTTTTCATCAAAATTTTGACATTTTATTTGTTTATTTAATTTAATTTCACCACAAAGATTAATCATTTCTGAATACAAATTCTAATTAATTGTCCATAATAATAATAATAAAACGCCTTAATCGCGTGATCGATTATTTTCTATAAAACTCAAATTTGTGATATTTTGTTATAAGAGAAGCCGTCGGTCCATCTCGATTATTATAAAAACTTTGAACAACTGCATCATACAAATTAATCCAGATTGATTCTTATTCATCTACAAATGCGTTTCAAGTTTAATTTTAATAACGACTGCGATCGCATATAGAATTGAGAGAATATCAGATTGGATTATACTTCCCTTTGCAGACATGCGTATATTAAAATATAAATAATCCTATGCCTGACCTATTACCTGAAATAGGTTTTTATCCTGCCCCATGCCTATCAATTAAACGAGTTGGGCTTATAAGCCTTTCCAGTTGACTTTATTTAAATATAAAATGTATTAAAATTATTATCATTAAATATTAAATATATTATTTATTTTTAAATAATCAATTAGTAGGTCGACCAATTAAGTTTCACAGACTTTGTTTATGGCCTAGGCCTGATAGTTGTCAACTGGCCTGGGCGGGGCGGGTCCGGGTTGGTCAACCAAGAAATAGGTGCGGCACGACCCAGGACCACTAGCGAGGTGGGCGAGGTCGGGCCATTTAAATAAAATTTGGGCTTAATACGGCCCAAGATTACTAATGAGGTGGACCTGAGCAGGGTCTGAACCGGGCATGGCTCGGGCTTAAGACAAGCCTAAGGTGGACCAAAAGATATTTTATAATTTATTATTTTGACAGACATTTTTGAAAGAATGCGTCCAATTTTTTCGAGCCATTTGTGTCGAAATATGTGTAATTTAATTTTTAAACTTCAAATTAAGTTTTTATGTTGCTAAATTAGTAAAAAAATATCTTAATGTTAATTAAAAATGTAAGAAAAATAATTAAAATATGAGATTAATCTATGGTGGTGGGCCAAATATGGATTGGAGGCGGGCCTGTACTGGGCAAGGCCGAGCCTGGACTTCGGTGGGCTTGGGTTTGAAAATAAGCCCATTTTGAGCCCACTGAACATAGACAAACCCGACCTACCAAACTCGTCTTCTTCGTGAACCGAGACTGGCCCTGTGTTGGGTCGTACTGGACTGGCCCAACCCGTTCGACAACTCTACTACGCCTACTAACTTTACCCTTTTAATTAAACGAGCTGGGTCAAAATAAGCCTCAGTTTACAAATTGTCTTTTCCCTATTACAAACGCAAAATAATCGCTAATGTTTGAGATTGCAACTCTCAGTATAATTAGATACAAGTTTGCCTCTAAAAGATTAGATTAAGGCTCTGTTTGACTTATAGTTTAGGAAGTGAAATATTCTTAAAAAAATTATTTGTTTGCAGTATTTTTTAAGTTAGAAAGAGAGAAAAAAAATACACTAGAATTTTAAATTTATATTGAAAGAAATCATTTTTCTAAGAAACCAAAGGATAATTCGAAACATAGTTCACATATTTCTATTCACAACCTCCTTATTTTCTCAAATAACTAGTATTAGTGGATATTACAATTATATCCTCGTCACCCTCAACTTAAACACGTTCAATAAAAAGAAAAAAAAGCCATAACCGCACACAACAAGATGAACACGCAATGTCCGACAACCATCGTCGTGCAATCATCGACCATTCAGGCATCGGAAGACCTCACTAGCGTCAAGGCCTACTTGGGCAGGCCATGGATGCCATATGCGATAGTGTGTTTATCATAAATTGTGACGGTTAAATCCATCGACCTTGAAGGGTGGTTAGCGTGGAATGCGGCCCCGCTGCCGAACACCATTTTCTTGGTGGAGTGCGGCAATAATGGCATCGGAGCAAGCACTGCTAATAGGGCCGGCTTGATGGACTTCTCTAATAACTTGGGTTAACTATTTTGGCAATTCGAGGACTGATGTTAAGTAATTGTAAGTAGGGTCCATTATGCCGTCGTATCGCTACGGGCTCTCACCCCATGGGCTCGAGGCGTTACAAATGGTATCAAACCTGACCCAAGATGGCCCAGCATAAATGTGAGTACAACAAGGACGGTGTGTCTAATGAATTCTCTAACAATTTGGGTTAATTATTTTGGCAATACGAGGAAGGATATCAAGTAGTTGTTAGCCGACCCATTATGCCGTCGTATCACAATGAGCTCCCACCTTGTGGATCCGGGACGTTACACGGTGTGAGAAACTAATCAAGAGTAATGCAGAAGTAAGCAAGTTTATTGTGAGAGCTTTGATTCAAGGAGCCCAATGGATTCTATTAGCTTTGGTCCCCTTTGATGGAGGACTTTTATCTGCAAAGTTTTTTCGATGAAAATGTAGCTTTTTTATGAAGCGGCGCAAGGTGATGTAGGTTACGGAGAAGTTGCTTTGTAGAGGGGCAAGTGGTGGTGTTCTTCATGAAGATCCAAATATAGATGTTGTCTTATGCTGGTGAAGACTATTACTAAGTCTCTCAATGATGTCTAGAGTGATGAGACAGAGAAAGTAGTGAGGAATTCTATTGATGTTAGAGAAAGAGAAAAAATTAATTTGGTGAGGAGAAAGTAACGGAGATCTCATACATTTTTGATGAAGAATTGTAGAAGAAATTATTACTACACGGCAATGGAGATCTCACAGAGCCAAGTTTCAAAAAGTTTAAAGATGAGAATCACAAGGTAATTTACGAATTATCTAAAAAAAATAAGTGTTTATGTTTAGAAAAAAAAAATGACTCTTAAAAATCACTTGAAACAAAATCTAACAAGACTCTAATAAGTCTAGATCACCAGAAATATCTCATTATCTTTTCCACATCATAAAAATACTTCGCTTTTCAATATTATAAAGGGTTAATTTACTTTACATTCGTAAACATTCGACATGTTTTTTTCTTAACAAACTTCTAAAATTTGACTACAAATAACTTCAATTTCTATGTTCTTTAACTTTTAACATGGTTGGCCAAGTTTATACCACTTTAATATACATCAATAACTGTCATAATCAAAGGTGTAAATGAAACGAAATACATAGATTCAAGTATGACCAAATTAATCGAGTTTGAATTTTTCAAGCTCAAGCACGACTCAATCATATTAAATCATTTTATTTAATTTTCAATGTTAATAAAGAAATTTTAGCAATTTATATCATATGGTTAATGTTGGGGGTCAAAATCGATTCAACCCAGGTGCTCTAGATTCCGAGGCCTAAACATAACCCAAGATCCATTTGACAACGGATAAGCGGACAAGCACTCACCCAAGGTCCATTTAAGGTTAAAAGGTTCAACATGATCGAGCCCGAACTCGTACCCCTTTAGGAATTGAACCAGAACCTAGCATGGCTCGAAGCCTTCAGCCCCATCTAAGGCTTCTAATTAAAGATCAAGTCGAGGCGATTTAGAGGAAAATGAACCAGGCTCGAAGAATGTGGGATCGTGGGTAACGTGATTCTCAATGGTTACGTTTGGCACACTCAAGGCTGAAAGCACGATTGAGGCAGCACTAACTGCTTCCGTTAGAATAATTAAAACCGTTGTATTCACTTGTATAAGTGACCCCTCCTTGTTCTCTATAAATCTAATCAACTCACGAGCAATAAACTTGCATCATGCACGTACTTTTATCCGAATACTCGTAGAGTTTCTTCCTATTTTCCCAAAGTTCTATCTCTTGCTTGTTATTTTCTTATAGAAAGTTCCATTTATATTTTATACATACAAATTAATCCACAACAATTAAATATATAGATAAGTAATAGATTTAAAACTTAAAATATAAATAATATCAAGTTTGATAAGGCTGACGAACCTATCTCGAGTTTGAAACTCAATGACCTCGAGATCGATAAAAGACTCTCAAGTTTAGTTAGTTGATAACTTTGAAACTCGAGTTCGAGACCTACTTGATTAGATAAAACTTGACTCAACTTAACATAAATCGAGTCAATTTTTAATATTTTTCAAAGTGATCCTACGTAGCTCACAAGCTAACTCAACTTATTTTAGGTGTTTCACATCAAATCTCCCTGAATAGGTGCCTTATTTTTATCTTACAGGTTCCAATTTGATTTGTAAACATTGAAGAAGAACAAAGACTCATAGTGGTCTATCAAATTGACTAAAATAAAACCAATGGTAAAAATAACAAAATACAAATTCGATGTATTTCAACAATTAATTTTTCTTAGAAAAAAAAGATTACAAACTAAAAGTTAGTTAAAGTTCGTGCATTTAAAATTGTGAAGTCCCATATCAGCAAAAAAGATATAATACTTCAAGTATGACGATCCAACTTAAATATGAAGGAACTATTTAACGAAACAATTATCATCGACCATTTAATCCAAATACATCATCTACTACATTACATTATTACGAACAAAAAAAAGACAAAAGACAGTTTTGAGTAGTGAGAACTCATCAAGTGTAGGTGGGAAGAGACCATGGAAAGGAGTAATATCCTCAGCATGCTTGTCTTGCCCGTAACGTTATGTAATAAAGTTGTTATGTAATTAAAATAAAATGGGCTTTATTTAGAAAGCCAAAATTAAGAACGTTGGAAGTGAAAAGGAATTCGATTGACCACGAGTTTCCAAATTTGGATTGAAATTTTATAAATCTTTCTTAATTACACTTGCTTCAACTATGGGGTTGCTTCTCTCTTATTAGGAGACATTTTACCAAATTAGTTTTCTTCTTTTATATTTGCTTTTATCACACTTACCAAGTTTTTGTGTTAAATAGATAGATGGAAGGTTTAAATAGAGCGGTGATAGCTTCGTAATTATTGTATGGATGGGGATCGGAAAAAATAATATTGTATCCAAAACTTTCAATTTTAACTAGGATTGATAATTTGTAGTATGACACGACATTACAAGACGAACTTGCACAACAATCACGACTATGCGAGTTCTCTGTATGATGTGAAAGAGGTGAATGCTGGACTTCCTCGAAGGATTGAGGATGCCAAACATCGGGAAGGGAATTGATCTAGCCAAGATTTTCAACTCTAAGGCTAGCAATGACGCAAAGCCATGGAGAATCTGACGAGGGAAAATCTCAATGAAGAACTACTCAAAAGATATGCTGGCCTTGATTAGGATTCCTTAAGCCTCCGAATCCTAATGGTAGATGAGGTATCTGATGAGATGGTAGAGGCGAAGAGTCCAGTCGCTAACTTAGACGAGAGCAGGTTGGCCGAGACCTCCAAAGCTACGGACCGAGCTGCGAAAGAGTAAACATCATTAGAATTTTTGTAATGAGTCAAGATTGTTGATGAAATATTAAGTATAAAAATAAGTTTTTAGTATGTTTTTTGGTATTTTTCGTCTTCTTTTTGCTTTTTCTTTTTCTTGTATGCCTTGATTGACTTTGCTAATGAATGACTTGGTTGAACATGATGATTGTGGTTCGTTGCTGGGTTAAATCGATTTGTCCAGTGTTCATGGGAATGTACTTCGTACTCAACAATAGTTGTTCCACTATCACAAAAAATAAAAACAAAACAAAACTTGTATTAACTTTCGAACCCCGGAAAAACTCATCAAATAAAACGAAAGAAATACAAGTGTACTGAATGTAACAGATACTAATTAGTAACAGAATAATAGTTGGAATCTGATATCTAAGTAATAGAAGGGAAATGAAAACGTTCCTTTATTTCTGGGGCTCGAGGTCGTTGTCTCCTCGAGGAGCTTTAAGGTTGATCATATAGCAAGATCGGGAGACTTCCTATTCGCTTTGAATAACCTTGACTCCTCACAGGGTCGGGAACTTCAGAGCTTCATAGAACAACGAGGGCACAACATTCAATTCATGTAACCAGGGCCGACACATGATGATATTGTATGCCAAAAGCGCGTCGACCTCCTGAAACCTAACCTGGAGGTTGACTCCCTCGGTATCAATTGGCACTTGAATTTATCCACGGGTTGATGGTTGCTCTCCACTGAAGCCCACGGGAGTCATGGACCTTGGCACTATGCATTCCTACTCAATCCCTATGCTTTTGAGCGTCTCAAAAAACAGAATATTGGCAGAGCTGCCATTATCGATTAGAACCATTTTCACTATGCAAGTTGGCACTAGCAAGCTAATTACGAGGGTATCATGGTGAGGGTGCTTCACTTCAGAATCACTATTCGTGGACAACTTAATTGGTTCTGCCTCGTATTCATTTACAATCCCTATCTGAAGCTCCCTGAAAGCGACTTGACCCCCTCCTCATTTCTCTGCAGTGCCTCTTCACGGCATTGTCGAGGCTCCACTAACCTCCGACCTAGCAGTGATGCAATTGATTGCTCTTTTGACTCGCAAGGTCGGAAACTGCTTCTACTCCACTGCTACTGGTTGTTGTTGATCTGTATGCTTTTTCCATGACTGATGTTCTCTCTTGGTTAGATGATCTAATAAGCAACCTTGATTGAGCAAGTCAATGATCTCTTAGTGAAGCTCCGTATAATTTTCAGTGTTGTGATCCTTTTCTTGGTGGAACTTGCAGAATGGGTTCAGGGCGACAGGCTCCTTGTCAGCTCTCTTCTGCATCACATGCCATTTTACAACATTTTTCTTGTTGCCATTGCTCTAACGGGTTCGAAGGCTAAAGCATATGTCTGCATCTTCTCTTTGTTAGGCCTCAAAAGTGCCTCATGGGCTGCCTTGGCCCTTGGAATTAGGTCGGTCCATTGTGTCGTGGCCTCTCCTACCTCTTGACTATTGTGGCTGGTCGTTTGTTCTTTTTTCTCTCCCTAGTCACGTGACTGGTCAACTTCGCCTCCCACTTGATATGAGAGCTTCAACCTGGCTCAAAACATCATCCATTGTCGAGCTGGTGTGCTGGACGAACTCCTTGAATAGCTCACAACTCCTTCTCAAACCTTTTCGGAAGGCCATGATTGTGGTTTCTTTAAAACAGGTAGGGATCAAAACCCTTTCTCTATTAAAACGAGCCGTATAATCTTTCAAAGGCACTTTTTCCCTTTGAATGATTCAGTAACTGTCATCTGACCATTTTTTCATCTTTTTCTGCTCGAGAATCGGTGTACGAACAACTGATGCATTTATGAAAACGAGGAGATGATGCCATGCCTGACAGTATTGAACCAGTTCAAGACTGCTCAGAACAAGGTTACCCTGAAGCTTTTGCACATGCATGCTTCATTGTCTGCAATTGAGGCCACCACGATCTGCATTTTGAGTTTAAAGATGGCAATGTGCTCATCGAGTTCTAAAGTTCCACCATACGGCTTCATGTTTAGAACCATAAATCTTAGTAGCATATCCACCGTCGCTATCTCCTCTATGAATGGAGAATCTACAAAACTCGAGAAGGCTATTTCCTCCTCCGAAGCTGGCACGTTAGGGACTCTAGCCAGCATCCCCACTAACTCCTCGAGCCTTCTTTTGATTTTATCGTGAATAGGATCGGGTTAAGCTCACCTTAGGGTTGAGGTTCATTTTTTATCAGAGTTGGATTCGAGCTCTAGGTTGGATTTTAATCAAACACCACGACTTCCAGAAAAGTTTATAGTCCCCTGGAATGGACTGGCTGATATTTTATATATACGAAAACAGTAATTTACAGGTGACTTCCAATGATCGGAGTCGGGAAAATTACAGAGATTGAACTATTTGCTACAGGAAGCAAAATAGCTACAGGATGAACGTAAAGTGAGGTGAGTGTGTAATGTCTGCAGCTGACTTATCGCCTATTTATACAACTTGTACAGGTTGAATTTAAATAATCCCTGTACTAAGGAATCATAAATAGTCGAGAGGCAATCAACAAAGCACGAGAGATCTTGTTAGAGTCACACTTTGGGTGCCATGTTGACTCAATAAGGGACTCATTCTGGATCCTTCTTGTATGTGCGCAAATGTATGGCCAGCATCTTGTAGATTTTATGAGGAAGCTCGAGGGTTCTGGACTAGTGAGTGTTGACGAAAAGGACCGCTCGAGGGTCTTCTTTCTTGTCCCGTTCGTAGGTCTTGAGCTCTTACCCAAGTCGATAGCCGCTGCTTGAGGCTTTTTCTGCCTTAGCTTGATTTTGATTGGCTGTGCTGGGTCCATTGAGTGGTCGATGTCCCGATTTGATGGTCCTGAGATTTTGACCCTCAACAACAGCTCCCTTGTCTTCGTGGATCAAGTCAATTGATTCGTGGAGATAAGTAGACGTAGGAGTATCGTTAGTCAAAATCTAAATGAAATGTTATACCTGTTTTGCATTGTGCGATGATGATCGTACGATGAGTTTCCTATTTCAAGATTCAGCAGGGTAAGAAACAAGAATACTCGCGAGTTAGTCGGTTGTACCTTCTTAGATTATTCGCGAAATGTTCGAGTTTGTTTCGTATCAGGGTCCTGAAACGAATAGCAAAATGACAGAATATTTATTTGTTAAGGATTTAGTTTATCCTCTGAAGTCAGAGAGGTCATAGGGGTTGTTGGAAAGTATAAAGTTCCGAGGGGTTCCGTTCCCATCTCAGAGAAATTTATCCTCCTGATATATCCGTGTCCACCAGAGAGGCTGCTTTAGGGCTGTTGGAAGTTTACACTCCGTGGGTATTCGGAAGTCGTGCCCCCTGAGAATTCTTCTAAGAAATTTCATCCGTCGCCCCATGATTAGGTGGCTAAGGATCTTGCGGCATCCTGCGCATTGAGGAACATATTCCATATGCAGCATCGCTTAGGTTTTCTAACCAAAAGTGGAAATTCATCGCGACACAGATCCCATGTGTGGCATCACTCAGGTTTTTGAACCAAACAGAGAAATTCATCGTGTAACGGATTCTATATGCGGCAAAGATCCTAGGTTAAGATATCTGTGCAATCGTTGGAGCGACTGTGTAGCCCCGAGTATCAAAGATCAGTACGTCGATCAATAATCGTCATGAGTATATGGTATTCGCATATTGTGTCGCCCCAAGTATCGAACACTCAGATGATTGACAGGCATATAAATGGTCGATATCGTCCAATCCCAGTTATTGAGCCATAATTAAGGACAAAACAAGCCCGAGGGGGTGATTGAGCCCCGAGTGTAACAAATAGACAATCTGATTCAGAATGATGAGTATGGAAATGTATCAAGGAGAGTATCTCGAGTGACTTATCGGTGAAATGGTGTCGTTTGGCTAACGACCTTTGGAATTAATCTGCATTTTCTCTCTCTAGCATAGAACCTTTGTTCTTCTGGCAAGACTTAGCATTCCGGTCAGCCGTTCTTTCTTTCTCCATATTCTACGTTTCTTCTTAGTTTCTCTTTCTAGAAAATGGTTATTAGGGGTGCCCAAGTTTCTCTTTCCCAAGTTTTCTCTTTAAGCAGGCGATTAGACTTCTCCTTCACCCCTTTTTTGTCCAAATCTGTGACCATTACCGCATCACCTGATACAACTTTCTTCGATAGGATGGATGCAAGCTCTTTCCTTGCTAGCCCTTTACGATTTTGCCAAGTTAGGCGCCCCTCAGTTACTGAGTGGCGGCATTTCTTTTTCCTGAACAGAGTCACCAAACAAAGCTACTACTGTGTTGTGGCGCAGGGTGGGGAAAAGAACACTCCCCTTTTGATAGAGAGAATGCCCTCCAACAGCTCCGGGTGGAGGTATTAGTATGTTTTCCTTCAGATCCCCCCCACGAATCTTACCCTCCGGGGCAAATTTGTGGAGATTGGCCATAATTCCCACTTATCTATTAGTTTTTTCCTGCTCTACTTTTTCACCTGTTTCTATTACCTTCGCTGATTGTTGAATGTGATTGCTTGCACAGGACTTTATCGACTAAAACTTATCGAAGAAGAGACTCGGCAAAGGGCGAAGCCCCACACCATCGATAGTGACTAGCCTTCCATCAAAGCACACTACTATGCAGATGCGCACGATCTGTATTTTAGGGCGAGTGCTCTGGTTAGAGCTCCCTCTCCCCCTGGATCTCCTGAACACCTCCCTCTCCTTCCGGCATAATGAAATTTCAGAAGGACATGTTTCCTGCCGGGCTGGGCAAGAAAGTTGCTCCCCTCTAAAGCCCTCTGAAAATGGTCGCAAGGGACTCTTCGACTATTGTGCCTCCTCAGCTCCCATCCCCCGAGTCAACTGAGCGAGTGCCCAGTCTGCCTTTGGAGCAGATACTCACCGAGGTGGGATCCCACACAGAGGATTGGGTCCCCTTTAAACGGTTGAAGAAGAGGTACGACGACCCCCTTCCTCCACCAGATCCCTTTTCCCAACTAGTCTAGGTAGGCTTGAGCTCGTGGTGGGATCCACGAGTTCGGAGATCCAGGCCGGTTTCGACGCCATCGAGGTTGTCAGGAATGTATGACCTTTATAGATTTTCTTGATAATGCATAATGCATATTATAATTGATTTGTTCGTGTTATAGGCTGCGGACATCCTTCAGGGTGTCCTGAAGGGATGTGAAGGGGTCGCCTTCTCTCTAGGCTGATTTAGACCTTGCCCTGAAAGAGAAGCGCAAGGCCCTAGTAGCGAAGGTGGCAGAGAGGAAACAACGCCTCGTAGCCACTGAAAAGGGAAAACTTGTCCATGAGTTTGAAGCCAAGCAACTTGACCTTGAGGCTCAGGTCACCGCAGGGTTGGTCCGAGTGGAGGACCTCGAGACTGAGCTGGGGAATCTCCACCTGAAGCTTAAGAAGGTGGATGGGAGGGCAACAGAGCTCGAGAAGGAGTGAGCCAAGCTTGACAGCTGCCTTCGAGCATCAAAGAAGGCTCTTCACGGTGCTCGCCAGAGGATTAGGCTCGACCTCGTATCAATCCTCTAGGATTGGTGGGACGAGGGGTTTGTGAGAAAATTGCACAGCTGACCGAGGACATCATCTACGACAAGATCCTCGAGCTTGAGCCCGGGGCTGATGTTGAAAGGATAAAGTAGGTCGTGGCCGAGAACGCTGCAAGGAAGAATGTTGAACAGGAAGGGGTCGGCCTGGACTTGAATGCTGACCACCCGGCCGACCACGTCATTGCCCCTGCTAAAGTGCCCGAGCACTCCTCGTTGATGCCCAAGGAGACCCAGGACCTGTCGTCCTCCGCCCAGCTTTAGACTTAAGCTTTATTTATGTTGTTTTGAAAACTTTATATTAATATGTAACTAAAACTATGTTCTCTTATCCTTTTCTTATTATGTTGTTTTTTATTATGCATATATTTCAATGTCGAATGTTCTACATGCCTGGGTGTTTATCTCTTTTTATTGTTTTCGCACTTTTGTATAACTATGCATGCTTGTTGTAGATGCTAAGTTAAGAATGTACTGATTTGTTGGTCGCGACAGCTTGACCTTATCGTGTATCGTCATCATCTCGATCGTTCGATGCCCTCAAGGTATGAAGCCTTCGAGTACTGGTACCCTCTCGTACAAAATATTAAACAAAAATAGACAAGTATTAAGCCAAAAACAAATATGGTCGCAAAAATAAAATCGTGAATTTATAAACTAGTTAAGTACAAGTTTAGCAAATATTAAAACTGGTAACTTTTCAAATGCTTTACATTCCAAGAATAAGGGACTCGAACACCTTCCGGAGTCAAGAGAACATATGCACCGCTTCCAATGACTTGCTTGATGCAGTACGAGCCCTCCCACGATGCTCCTAGTTTGCCAGCATTCTCTTCTTGTGTACTTGGAAAGACTCGGCGAAGTACCCATTCATCGTCTATGAATAAATGTGCACTAATAGACTTGTCGAGATATTTAGATACTTGTCTGTAACGAATGGCGATCCGCTGTGCTGCTTTCTCTCGACGCTCATCTAACAGGTTGAGATTCGGCATCATCTACTGCTCGTTATACTCTGGCTCGAATGATTATACTTATACCTCGCACAGGGCGACGGCTTTCACCGCGTAGGCCAGAGCAAAAGGAGTTTCGTCGGTGGCTGTCCGGTAAGAAGTGTGGTAGGCCCACAAAGCCGCTGGTAACTCCTCTACCCACTTGGATTTATGCTTATCCAACTTTTTCCTCAGAATTCCAATGATCATCTTATTAGTTGATTCTGCTAGCCCATTGGCTTTCGGATATCTAGGAACCGAGAAGGTCAAATTGATGCCCAGTCATCACAGAATTCTTGTAATTTCTGGCTTCTAAACTGAGGACCATTATCAGTGTGAATTTCCCTAGGCACGTTAAACCGACATAAAATGTTTCTCCACAAAAATTTGATGATCTCAGTGTCCCTTATTCGAGACATAGCTTCTATTTCTTCTCATTCGGTGAAATAATATGTTACGAGGAGAACTTATTCTTTCTGTCCCACTCCTCAGGTAATTTTTCAACGATATCCATTCCCCCACTGTACAAAAGGCCATGCAGGAGAACTAGGGTTTAGTGGTTTAGCTCGACCACCACTCGACCACTCGAACCTCTGACATTTGTTGCAATTTCTCCAGAATTTTTCTAAATCCTCTTTCATTGTTGGGTAGTAAAATCCCGTTGAATGTGCTCTGTGCATTAGGGTCCGACCACTGGAATGGTTACCACAAGCTCCACTATATAAATCCCCGAGAACATCAATCCCTTGCGCTCGACTGATACATTCGAGCAGTGGTCCTTGAAAGATCTTTTGTACAACTGGTCGTTGATCATAACAAAATGACCAGCTTTCCTTCGTAATTTGAGAGTCATGATTCTGTCGCCTGGGACGACTCCGTGTTTCAGATTTGCCAACATTTCTGTCCTCCAATCATCCATATCTTCGACCACTAATGCAACTGCACTCTCGGGCTCGCTTTCTCTTATGGCGGGCCACTAAACAACAAACAGTGGAGTAGATCTGCTTTCTTTGGAGATGGCCCCTGCTGTGAGGTTAGCATCGACATCGGTATTTGTGTTCCACTCCCGGAGAACGTGCGAGATGTTGGCATTCTCAAACTTTTGCAACTCTTTCCTCAATAGATCGAGGTACAAATGGAGCTTCGTGCTTCTCACCTGAAATTTGCCTAAGAGTTGCTTTGCCACAAGCTGCGAATCGCTCTGCACGAGTACTCGTGAAACTTTGAATTCCAGGGCTAGCAGTAGCCCAAGTATCACAGCCTCATATTCTGCTTCGTTATTCGTCGCCTCAAACAAGAATCAGAGAGATTTCTCGACAATTTCTCCTCTGGGAGACACCAGGACCAGCCCAACTCCATGTCACGCCCCGGACTAAGCCGGTCCACCGGAACACGAAGCACGACAGTGAATGGGAATGTGATACGCCAAAAAAGATTTAAGGTGCATAGTATTTTATAATTTCGTCATATAATTCAAGACAACATTTAGATATTCGAATTCGGGTCTTAAGATACAGTATAATATCAGAAATTCATAACAGCAAAACATCATAGACCCGTTTTAGTTATCAGAGTTGTAAAAATAGCAGCAAAAGACAATGGTTGGGTAACATATATGATGATATTAAACCCGAGACCTTATTTAGTGGTAGGCGATTTCAACTCCGGCACCCTCCACCTCCATCAGCTTCTCAAACTGCACATTTAGAAATATATGCAGGGGCTGCGTACATTGATTGCACTCAGTGAACACATGTTCGAAATGATACATACATAATTTTGAATTGTCATGTCGTGCATCATGGTGACCCATAAGGGTTTTAGTTGAATTCGCCTTGTGAACACAAAATATTTTCAGAGAAACCTGCATTTTATTTTCCATCCTCAACACCATTCAGAGCACATATGCTATCATTCGCCTGAGCCAAGAAGTAGGCCTCCTTCACTGGTCTCGATGTCAGGCGTCAGTAGGATTTTCATCCTTACTGACCGATATTTGGAGTGCACTAGCCCCAACATCCTATCTAGTGTTAACAACCGATTCGTCTTATTCAATCATATCAATCACAGATAGTATCACAATATATTTTCAGGCCATGACATTCATCAGAAAATAAATCATGCTTTCATTTCATTTTGGAAAATAAAAATCCATTTATATCATGTTTCGTTTTAAGTAAGAAAAACCCACCTCGATCCTCGTGAAAAATCGAGTGTTCAGGATTTCCGGATGTTTTACTGGTCGTATTTTGCGAATTATGAATCACTGTATCAAGATTCACTATTTAACGGATCTTAATCGTTTAATTATACTAGCTTAATGTTATTGATCGTGTATCGTGTTGATTAAGAGTACTGACAGGAGTCGAGTCCCTGAGGGGCATTATCGAGCTTCGCTAGGGATAGTCGGGTTTGAGATATGATTTGATTAGGTTACAATGAGGTTTTGTTGGATTTTCGGATTGCGTGGCAAGTTTTGACATTTTCTTGATTTGCGTGCTTGTCGGGTCCTGGAATGTCGGAAATAGATTTACTGGTAAAAGATGATCAAAAGAATCTTTAATTTGAGAGGTTTGATTTGAAATATGTGAAAATTCACAAATTTCTGAAAATTCCTGAGTGGGGCTAGTGTTAGTGTATATGGATGTTTAAAGTCAATTTGTATTGAATTTGGCAAAGTTTTGATGATGAGGCTCGATCCGATATCTATCACCTCGAACGGGCCTCGATGGGTTCGATCCACCATGGTTTGACATCGAGCCTCATGGGATCAGCATCGATCGAGCCTTGATGGATCGAGTTGATGGAGCCTTGATGGATCAAGATTCATGGGTCGACATCGATGTAGTATGATAGGTGTTCTACATGTTAGTTGTGTTTTTAGCCAACAACATCAACTAGAAAGTGAAAACTTACCCACGCAATACCCTATCTCAACAATGGAAAATTCTGCGACTATTTCTCCGACGAAATGTGGCGGTTTTTCCAGCGACTTGAGATCTTCCTCCTACTTCTACTCTCTGTTTCTCTCACACTTGTGCTCTCTGAAGTTGGTTTGAAGGAAAAATAGGGAAATGAGATTTTCCGATGGTATTTGATCAAGGATTTGGAGGGCAGTCTAGGCAACCTCCCTTTGGTCCAATCATAGGCGAGTTTGGGAGGATAATTCGGTATTTTGGAAAACAAGGAGCTGATGAAATAGATTTTGCGAGGATCTTTTCTTCCTCACAAAGATTGTGGATGGCGGTGTCATTATTTAATTTTGCTGGTGCACGGCGGCTCCGCCGTGTGCCGTTTTCTCCTCTTTGTTAGTGGTGTTTCCACCCCTGAGTGTGTTTCTATTCGTTTATAGCTTCACACTTTGTTGTAGTGTGAACGGATCGATGTGCATGGCAAAACATTTGCATGAAAATATATTAGCTATTTATCACGTTTAAAGCTTAGCTGACTATTCATTTGGCATCCAATCATCGCCCGAAAAGTGGCACTGCGTAAGGTTTTTAATTACGCTTGAACTTTTTTGATCAGTTGGTGCCAGTCGTTCACCGTTTGTAAAATGGTGAATTTATTCCGTTTATTAATCATCAAAAATTTATTTTGGAATATCGGATTGTGTGTTGTCAACACTGATCGCACCGCATTATCAGGTTGTAAATTAAGAACACCATGATATATTGGGTTTGTTAAACTGGATCCGATTGATCGTTGTGACCTTTTTTGAATAATTAGATAATTAATATTATTTAATTTAATAAATAATAATTAAACTTACTATAATTAGTAATTACCATAAATGAAAAATAATTATTTTTCTTTTACGGAAATTGGATTATTACATTCCTCCCTCTTACAAAAATTTTGTCCCGAAATTTCGCTAAGCTTCGAACAGTTCAGGATATTCCTTTCTCATTTTCTCTTCCAATTCCCAAGTAGCCTCTTCTTGGTCGTGATTTCTCCATAAAACCTTCACCAACAGTATGATCTTGGTTCGTAAAATTTTCACCTTGCGATCCAAAATTGCGGCTGGCTTCTCTTCATACTGAAGAGATGGGTTCGGGTCTATTTCTTCATGTCGTATGATGTGTTTAGAATCAAACACATATTTACGCAATTGCGACACATGGAAAATATTGTGGACATTTCCAAGGCTAGGTGGCAATGCTAGTCTGTAGGCTACAAGACTACTTTATCCAATATCTCGTAGGGGCCAATAAATCGAAGCTTTAGTTTACATGCTGTTCCAAAACGAACCCTTTGCTCGTGAGACCTTCAAAAACACTTTGTCTCTTGGTTCAAAGTTGAGCTCAGTTTGATGAGTATCTACATATGATTTTTGTCGACTTTGAGCTTCTTTAATCCTTTCGCGAATCTGATGAACTATTTCAATCATTTCTCAAACTGAATATGGTCCAAGCACACGTTTCTCACCTACCTCATCCAAATAAAGTGGAGAGATACACTTCCTTTCATACAATGCTTTATATGGAGCCATCCCAATGGTTGCTCGATAACTGTTGTTATAAGTAAACTCGATTAATGAGAGTTTTTCCCAACTTTCTCCTCGATCCAGTACCACAGTTCTTAACATGTCTTCCAGGGTTTGAATTGTTCTCTCCGACTGTCCATCTGTCTGTGGATGGAATGCAGTGCTGAAATTTAATCTTGTTCCCAGTTCAGTTTGCATACTTATCTAAAATCGAGATGTGAAATTAGCATCACGATCGGAGGCAATCGTTTTTGGTACTTCGTGCAGTCTCACTATCTCTCAAACATACAACTGAGCTAGTTTATCGGCTCCATAAGTGACTCCGATAGGAATAAAGTGAGCACTCTTGGTTAATCTATCCACAATTACCCAAATCATGGTATTTTCTCGTTGAGACTTAGGAAGACCAGTTACAAAATCCATCACAATATCCTCCCACTTCCACTCAGGAATTTCGAGTGGCTGCAACTTTCCATAAGGCCTTTGATGTAGTGCCTTCACCTGTTGACAAGCTAGACATCTCTCAACAGACGAGGCAATATCCTTTTTCATTTCGTCCCACCAAAACTTTGTCTTCAAATCTTGGTACATCTTAGTACTCCCGGGATGTGCGGTATACGGAATATCATGTGAATTTTCGCTTCGAATCTCATTTCTCAGTCCTTCATCTGTAAGCACACAGTCTTCCTTTAAATAGAATAACATTATCAACTGACTATTAGTTTGGCATCCAATTGTTGCCCGGAAAGTTGCATTGCGTAAGGTTTTAATTATGCTCGAACTTCTGCAATCAGTTGGTGGTAGTGGTCCACCGTTTGTAAATTGGTGAATTTATTCCATTTAATTAATCTTTAAAAATTAATTTCGGAATATTGGGTTGTCTGTTGTCAATACTGATTGCATCGCATTATCAGGTTTCAAATTACGAACACCACGGTATATTGGGTTCGTTGAACTGGATCCGATTGATTGTTGTGGCCTTATTTGAATAGTTAGATAATTAATATTATTTAATTTAATAAATAATAATTAAACTTACTATAATTAGTAAATACTATAAATGGAAAATAATTATTTTTCTTTTATGGAAATTGGGGTTATTACACTTTACTCCCTTCCTGATTACTCGCACCATCGACTAGCAATGTCAATGGCACCTCCTCTGCGCTTGATACACTAGAGACTCGAACTCAAGTCTATATCCTCCACACTCTGTACCCCATTTTATCATACACCTAGTCAGATTGGGTTTTGCCAATAATGACCACAGAGGGAACGTGGTGACGACTTTAACGGGATTAGCTTTAATGTACGGCCTCAATTTCCTCGATGCATTAACTAAAGCGAGTACAAACTTCTCGAGAGCCGTGCACCACGTTTCTGCACTGGCTAACATCTTGCTAACATAGTAGACCGGGTGTTGACTCCCCTCACTCTCGCGGACAAGAACGCTACTCACCACTGCTTCCGAAACTGCTAAATACAGCAGCAGGGGTTCCTTTGGCTTTGGTTTAGACATTAAAGGATGATTAGATAGGTACCTCTTTAATTCCTTCAAGGCTGAGTCGCAGGCAGCTGTCCACTCGAATTTTTCGGCCTTCTTCAATGCCTCGAAGAACGTCTATGTCCTCTTTAAATATTTGGACACAAATCTGAAAGTGCTACTAACTTCCCGATCATTCATTGGATTTTCTTCGCATTTGTGGGAGCCTGGAGGTTTTAATGGCTTTGATTTGGTTCGGATGTGCTTCAATACCCCTCTGAGTCACCAATACCCCTCTGAGTCACCAGATAACCCAGAAATTTCCCGAACATGATGCCGAAAATGCATTTCGTTGGGTTCAATTTATATTGTACTTGTTTAAGATCATGAAGGCCTTCCGGAGGTGAGTGAGATGATCCTCAGGCTCCAGGGATTTCACTAACATGTCGTCAATGTACATCTCCACAGTTTTCCCAATTTGCTCAGTGAACATCCTGTTCACAAGCCTCTGATATGTCGACCTGACATTCTTTAACTGAAATGGCATGACCCAATAGCAATAAATTCTCTTGTTGGTCATGAATGCAGTCTTCTCCTGGTTCTCCTCATCCATCATAATCTGATTGTAGCCCGAAAAGGCATCCATAAATAACATCATACCATGGTCAGCTATGCATCGACTATCATGTCTATGTGCAGCAGCAGAAAAGGATCAATTGGACATGCTTTGTTGATATTTGTGTAATCGACACAGACCATGTTCTTTCCATTCTTTTTTTTTTACCACAACAACATTGGCAACCATTTCGGGTATTTCACTTCCTGGATCGCACGGTTAAGGAGTCTATCCACTTCTTCATCTACGGCCTGATTCTTCTCAGGGGTGAATCGATGTCGTTTCTGCTTAACTAGCTTGAATGTCGGATCCACTTTGAACTTATGAGTCGTAATGTTGGGATCAATCCGGTCATATCCTCATGAGACTTTCCTCTCGACTGTGAGGAAAAATCAACCAGCTGTCGCCTTATATCCAAGGCCAGATTTGCTCCGATAAACGTCTTATGGGTCGGATCTTGTGGGTCTACAGAGATTTCTTCCACATCCTCTTCCTTGGCTGTGTCTGGTGGGTTGAGCTTGGACTCCACTTGGGACAGAGCTGGGACCGTTTGATCTGAAGATTCAAAGACGATATCCATCTCTTCCACTATGAGATGGAGGGTTTCGATTGAAATCATTGCCTAGAGCCCCACGGTGGGCCCCAATTTGTTGAGGTTCTTTTTTTTATCAGAGTCGGTGCCATGTTGACTCAACAAGGAAGTCATTTTGGATCCTTCTTGTATGTGTGCAAGCGTATGGCCAGCATCGTGTAGATTTTGTGAGGAAGATCAAGGGTTCTGAGCCGATGAGTGTCAAGGAAAAGGATCGCTCGAGGGTCTTCTTCCTTGTCCCGCTCATGGGTTTCGAGCTCTTACCGGAGTCGATGGCGCTGCTCCAACCTTTTTTGCCCTTAGCCTGATTTTGATTGGCGGTGCCGGGTTCCTTGAGCGGTTGATGTTCCGGTTCGATGGTCCTGAGATTTTGACCCTCAACACTTAGTAGGGGTGAAGTTGAGATACAAATAGGACTCCTCCACCCACTCTCAGTCCTCCTTGCGGTATCCCTTATCGGATCATTCTTCCAGTTGAACGTTGGGTTTTCTGAGTGTATCCGACAAGTTTGGTTTCTTTGAGGCATGTAGCGATGAGTCTATTTTTCTCTGGCTCCATATCATCCTTAGGTGGCAGAGCTTCTTGGTGGTCGAAGTGCACGTGGTCGTCGCTTCCAGTTGTTAGATCTTTTAGTTGGTCTAATGACCGGAGCAACGACTTGTTTCACCTTTCATTAGCGAAATCAGAATATTGGTGGAACAAGTTGGTAGGTTGGATATGATCACTCTTGTTCTAAGCCTTTCTGGAGTTATTTCTAGTATGTGTCTTGATCTCTTTTCGGATTGATTGGGTCTCTCGCATTGCTTCCTCTTTAAGCTATTGAATTTGAGCAGATAGTTCTCTGAATAACTTCTCAACTCTAAACACCGAGTTGTGAATGATGGATTGTTGTCACATACGTCTGAGCATGGGTGGATCCTTAATTTAGCTGGCTGGAACAATTGATTGGCTCGTTTCTTGGCGAATCACATGTTTGTTCAGAGTTTTCCATCTCTTCTTCACTTATAGCCCACGTTGGACCCTAAATTATTGAGGATGATTTGATATGCGAGTCAAGGACTCTGATGAAGCAAAAATAGAATTGATGCGATGGTTACCCGAGAATAATTTTCGTCCTCCCAGTTGGTCGAAAAGTGAGTTTTTATCAAATTAAAATGATGAATACAATGTCTTACAAGAAAAGTTTGATGAAACGGATGTGAAAAATGTGACTGCATGTGTTCATTGTCTGAAATATGGCTAGAATGCATGACCTTATCGTACGATCACGTATTTATAAAAATAAGGAAGAGTCTTAAATCTTGCTAATCTAAGGGGCGGAAATACAAATAATCTGGGGTCAATCTATGAAAATCGACATAATATCTTTAGTCATGCATTGCATGCCTTTTGCGCCAAGATTTAAACGACTGGATCCTCCCGTACACATGATTTCCGCATGGGTAGTATTTTGATTGACTTTCTGGCATGTTTCGGCCTTAGGGAACGGCCTGAGTACCTCATCTCTTTGAGGTGCCATCAGATGTCTCAATTTCGGACCGACGTCTTCTACACTTCGACCCAAACATATATATTTCAAAGGTTATAATGCGAAAATGAGAGAGTACAACGAAAAATACAAAGGATTCCATGAGTTGCAAAGAGCTTTGTTATGGCGTGTGTATTATGTGTGAATGCATGAATTTATTCACAATTGTGTATGATCATACAAAGTCTGATCGTAACGAGTTATAAATACATAAAAATGATGCATTCTCTTTCCTAATCATCACTAAATTTCTCATGCATGATGCACGTTTTGATCTATTATACAAACTTTTGATACACACATTTGTGGAAAGTGGAGATTATGGCTTCAACTTTGTCACTCTTCACCGACTTGTATGAGAGACATTAAGATCAGGCTTTGAAGGTGCTTTTGTGGATTTGAGTAGATCAATTCTTGTTCTTCAAAGTAATCTTGGGCTCAAGATAGCCCTAATTATTTAACACAATATGTATTCTATTTGTGAGCTCGTCAACAAGTTCATTAACTATAATTAGTATGAAATTAAATTATCAACTTTGTTGAATTCATATTTTTACACTTTAATTTGTACGAGTATAATAAGTTTGTTGATTATAATGTTAGTTATAAGAAAATAATCAATTTGCTTAAAATTATGATGATTTAAATTTAAATTCAAATTTATAAACTTCATTGAAACTCTGTTGACCCTTGATAAGTTCATAAATCTTGAAATATTTGATAGCAAAGCTCGATTCGATATCAAGCGAGTCAAACTTAGGTAAGGTAATATTCAATTTGATTATGATGCAATTGCAAACACAGATCTCCCACCGACTGCTCAAAGTCAAAATATATTGTGAACAATGACCCACCTTGATCATAACAATGATATGCAACTTATGTGCGGTGGAAAGGATAAATTAAGTTAGTTCACAAGCACGGGAACGTGGGAATATTTGCAAGGATGATACAATGATACAAAAACCAATCAAGTTTTGTGGTATACACTTATCTCTATCAAATATGCTTTTTAGTGTGTGTATTCATTCTAATGAGATGACAATGAGCTCTTGACAGGCAACATCTAAATGATTCTTATAGTTCTTATATCTAGAAAAATGCATGATCAAGAGACATTAAAGTGTTAAAAGTTGTTATGTTTGTGCTCAAAATAATGATTCACAATGATACTCAAACTGCCATTAGTATTGCACCGAGGAATATTGTATAAAAACAAGTCTGAGACATATTTGTTAACTAGTTTTACACCCGCGTGTTGCACAGTCCAAACTCCAGTATGATTATTCATTCCACGATATGATAAACAAAAGTACATTTTTAAGTTATCATTGAAAAATGTATTTAATTTTTGTCCATCAATATTATCAACATAATTATACACAAATCTAATGAGTAAAGTAACATAACTAGAATTTGAGTAAAAATTTAGCTCGACTTAAATAATAAAAATAAAAAACGTGTTTATATTTAGTATAAAACTAAATTTAAAACAAAAATAAATTGATAAAAATGTAATGCATTAAGAGGAAATGAAACATAATAATTTTATTGAACTATATTTTATTACTAATGGTATAAATATATATTATAACATAAATAAATAATAAAAAAAAGAAAAATGGTATTGATGATGTGATATTTTTTAGAAAGAAAATGTTGATGATGTGAGACTTTTAAGAGAGAAAATAGCAAAAATGTAATTTTTATGATTATTTAATTTTAATATATTAATAGATAGATGGCACAACATTGTAGTTAATCTCAATCCGTGTTTGTTCTAATTACTATGTCCGGTCAAACTAAGACTAGACAAACAATTGCATAGATTGAGATTTAAAAAATGAGTAAAGTAGTAAACTGAGTGTGATGGTACTACAAATATACTATTGCAAGTATATTGTGGAAAGTTTATATTATTGATCCCCTAAAGCTAGCAGTAGAATATATCGATCAAGTACTATAATATTGATAAAGTATTGTCGAGACAATATATAAATAAAATTAACTAAACTAAACTAATCAAAATACAAATAAATAACAACAATCAAAA
This sequence comes from Ocimum tenuiflorum, assembly GCA_001278415.1. Taxonomy (NCBI): domain Eukaryota; kingdom Viridiplantae; phylum Streptophyta; class Magnoliopsida; order Lamiales; family Lamiaceae; genus Ocimum; species Ocimum tenuiflorum. Next base: position 10,975 of record AYJT01000329.1, on the reverse strand, counting down.
TAGTGGATCTTACACTTCTACAATATCATATATAACTTTTGTATCATGCACGAATTTCGCTCATTTAGGAGTGTTCATGTTAACTCAGTACACGCGAGAGATCAATCAAATTAATAGGTGTAGTTTGAAAATTTTACATTACAAACCTAGCAAATAACTCTACAAAACTAAATAGGCTAAATCATATTGATACAACTCGATTTGGTTAGTTTAGTTATTTGGAATAAATTTGAATGAAATAGATAATTATGCCTAAAAATATTTTAAAGAATATTAATTGTTTTTATCCCAACCTCATATTTTCAATATGTAGCATTTCATATGCTTAAACTTTTAAATAATGGTAAAGATTTCATCATGCAAAGACCTTGTTTTTTTTCTTTCATTAAAACTTTATACTATGTAATACAAAGATCGCGAATAATATTATAGAAATAACATAGTTGTTAAAATAACGGTATTCATACGTCTAGGTACCACTATTAATTTCATACTAGTATTATTATTACATACAACTTGTTTGGCAAAAATGAGTGATTTCATGTTTCAAACTATCCACACACCGATAATTTTCGATTTGTGATTTTTTGTAACAGAACTGCCATAATTATGCTTTCAAACTGGACACCCCTATTGCTCTCCATGGAACTAGTAACTAAATTAATTTAATTTTATAAAGCCATTGCATTGACGACATTGTAACGTATGAGACAAAGTTGTTTTTATCATTGGAATAAAGCACCAAATCCACGAATAGCCGTCGGTGTTCGAAGGAAAAACTGAATTTTAATTCAAATTTTTCTGGACCGAATTTAACCAACCTCACATTTAAGATATCCGACATCATTAATTAATTAAACTCTAATAATTCTAATTGATTAATTTCTTATTCAATTTCTTGAATCGCACAGTTCATCCATATTATTGTACCTAAACTTAATCAACCTGTAGGATTTAATACGATACACCTACGAAATTTAGTATGCTAGTTAGTGTAACGGTTATCGATTCACAAAACTGAAAATATTAATACGACGTGTTACATTTCTTTATTCAGTTGCATAAGTTTAATTTTGTTTTATTCCAATTCAAAATTACGTTTATCTATTTATGTTCTTTTACTTTTATTTTTCGTTCCATATTTAAACATAAGTGTATTTCTTTTTTTCTTAAAAGCCCATCATCCTCGTAAAAAAAAAAAAACAGAACAAAAATATAAATGGACAGCACTTTTGACTGCAGAAGTAGAAACATTTACACCAAATAATATGACCTCCCAAATTACTTTTGTTTTCCCTATTGGGGATAAATTTTATTCCAGTCCAAAGATTGAAAAAATAGTAGAACAATACATAGACCACCACCCATTTTGCGGATAGAAAAATGGCAAAATTGGTTATGAAAGTTGAAAACAGTGAATCCAAGCTTTTGCCAAAAGTAAGAATTTGATGAAACTTTTTGCCAAAATTAGGTGCCCCATAATTGGCCTCTGTTTTTTGCTTATTTTCTAGGATACAAAATACAAAATCAGATCAAATCATATTCAATCAATCTTGTCTTGCCGACATCTAATTCAAGTGGAAACTACAAAATAATTAAATATTAAAAAAAGTGAAGCGTGCTCTTATTGTAAATAATTACTTATGTCACATCTTACTTTACAATTAATCCAAGTTCCACCAAAAAAGACTAATTGCTTTGTATTGCTTTTAAAAAATTTTGATTAACGTTTTAACAAAATATCTTCATTTTTCTCAAAAATTTCATGCGAAAAATAATGAAACCTAAATATATTCAAATTATTAACACTAAACAATGATTAGGTTGACTTAACAAAGTTCATAGAAAATAGTTTGGGATAATTTCATGTTTTTTTTTATAGTTTGGATATGTATACAAAAATAGTTTATGTTAGATTTAATAATTCGAATGGAGTTTGGGTTGGTTTTAATAATTCCAACTTTTTCTTATATGTAATTATTAATTCTCGCATTTATTCTTTTTAACTGAATATTGTTGCTGCTGATGGAATTTTTATCCCTTGCTGAATTCATATTATCAATATAAGAGATTAGTAATAGGATGCCAAAACGAGCTACCGTGACAATATTTTAAAATTTTTTTAATATAATAAAATTGAATGTAACTTTTTTTAATAGGAGAAGGGGTGAATGGTCGGTCTCGATCTCCCGTTGGAAATCCTTATGCATGAACATTATAATGGTATGTTGGTCTATTTTTAATAACTTTCCAAGTGTTTAAACAGGATTACTATGCACAACATCATCAAATACATCCATCCATATTATTTCATTTATTTCTTCTTTTTAATTTTGAAGGGTGGAAGTGGGAGAGCAGCGCACAACACCCTGTTGTCATCTTCTTGCATTTAACGATGTTATACACGTAGATAATAATCCAGATTATATTTGTATATTTCACAATAAATCAAAACGACAAGTGAAAGACTTTCAAATAATTAATGGTTTGATTGGGATTTTTTAATTATTTGATAGGTATAGTTTACCATTCGTTGCCTACAATAGGCAAGAACTATTACATGAATAGAGTACCTCAGCAGTCTATTTTGTTCGTACATTTTTACTGGGGCGTGATCCAACTTGAATTTGACAACTGTAGTAGAATATTTTTAACATGACTAGGTTTACACACAAGACCTAATCTACCAATTTTTTATATAAATATAATTTCAAAATCACACGTGTATACTGTGTATTTTATTGTCCAAGAATATACTTAAATTTTTGTACATTATTATTCATGAAATCAGTTGAATATGTAAATTTAAGGAAAATATAAAGGATTGAAGTAAACACAATAATCGAATTCTGATTTACGAAACAAAAAAATATGATTTATTTTTAAAAATTAAGATAGGCATTAGGCAATTGAATATATGATATGCAAATTTACCCTTCCGCAGTTCGGCTATTGTTAGTCTCAAATCAAAGCATAAAATAACTGCAGAATTAAAGCATAAAATAACTACAGAATTAAATTTACGACTCAATTGTATAAGTGACTTATCCAAGCCAATTATAACTAAATAAAATATAATGTCTAATAGTTTGTTAACTAGTTTCAGTTATACTTTTATATGTCACTTGTAATAACCCGAAATTTTATAACAGGAAATTACTTATTTTCCAATTATGTAATTACTATTTAGAGTAAGTTTAATAATTAGTTATTAAATTACGTGATATTAATTATCTGATTATTCAAATGAATCCTCAGCAATCAATTTTATCCAATTTAACGAACTCAATATACCATTGCATTCGTAATTTAAAACCTGACAAAACGGTGCGGTCCGTTTTGACAACTGAGATTCCCGAGTGGAAGTGTGAAGATATTGCAATGGATGTTGCTACTAGTTTTCCTAAGTTTCAACGAGGAAACACTGTGATCTGGGTGATTGTGGATAGATTGACCAAGAGTGCTCACTTTATTCCTATCCGAGTCACTTATGGAGCTGACAAGCTAGCTCAGTTATATGTTCGCGAGATTTTGAGACTGCATGGAGTACCAAAGACGATCACATCAAATCGCGATGCTAAGTTCACATCTCAAATTTTGGATGAGTATACAAAGTGAACTAGGAACGAGATTGAACTTCAGTACTGCATTCCATCCACAAATAGATGGACGGTCTGAAAGAACAATTCAAACCCTCGAAGACATACTAAGAACTGTGGTTCTGGACCGAGGAGAAAGTTGGGAAAAGATACTCCCATTAATCGAGCTTGCTTATAGCAACAGTTATCAAGCGATCATTAGGATGGCACCGTATGACATTGTATAGAAGGAAGTATAGGTCCCCACTCTACTAGGATGAGGTAGGTGAGAAATGCGTGCTTGGGCCACATATAGTTGGGGAAATGATAGAAATAATTCTTCGAATACGATAAAGGATCAAAGAAGCTCAAAGTTAACAAAAATCACACGCAGACACGCGTCGAACTGAGAGACAAAGACTTTTTTAAAGTCTCACCGAGTAAAAGGGTAGTTCATTTTATTAGCCCCTACGAGATATTAGATAAGGTAGGCCCTGTAGCCTATAGGCTAACACTACCACCTAGCCTTGGAAATGTCCACAATGTTTTCCACGTGTTGCAACTGCATAAATATGTATTTGATCCTAAACACATCATTCTACAGGAGAAAATAGACCTGCAGTCGTCTCTTCAGTACGAAGAAAAGCCGGCTACAATTTTGGACCGTAATGAACAAAATTCTAAGAAACAAGACCATACCGCTAGTAGAGGTTTTGTGAAGAAATCACGACCAAGAAGAGACAATTTAAGAATCAGAAGACAAGATGAGAAAAGAATATCCTGAATTGTTTGAAGCACAGCGAAATATCGGGACAAAGTTTTGTAAGGGTGGAGGAATGTAATAACCCAAAATTTTATAACAGGAAATTACTTAATTTCCAATTTTAGTAATTACTATTTATAGTAAGTTTAATAATTAGTTATTAAATTACATGATATCAATTATATGATTATTCAAACAGTCCTTAGCAATCAATTTTATCCATTTTAATGAACTCAATATACCTTTGTATTCGTAATTTAAAACCTGATAAAACATGCGACCCGTTTTGACAACTGTCAACCCGATATTTCGAAATTAATTTTTAACAATTTATTAAACGGAATAAATTCATTATTTTACAAACGGCGAACCACGGGCACCAATTGATCACAAAAGTTCAAGTGTAATTAAAAACCTTACGCAACGCAACTCTCCAAGAAAGATTTGACATCAAATGAACAAACAATGTAACTTTGAACGCAAGAAATAGCAAATATATTTGCATCCAAATGTGTTAATTTGCATGGTAAGTTTCTGGAAGTGTGTTTAGCACAAATGGGCGTGTATGATGACAACATGAACATCGGACACAAACGCCACAAGCAACGAGCTCAGTTGAATGATCGGTTTGGCCGAATGGGTTGCCAACTTTTGAAAATTGCATGTTTTTGCCAAGCACATCGATTAGTTCACACCACAATAAATTGTGAAGTTATAAATGAGTAAAAACACACTCAGTGATGGAAACACCACCAATAAAGTGGAGAAAATGGCACAAGACGGAGCCGTCGTGCACCGACAAAATAAAATATTATTTTTGACAATAACAATCTTCGAAAGGAAGAAAGATCTCTGCCCAAATCCTTCTTCCAACTGGTTGCTTGCAAGAATAAAACCCAAATGCCCTCCAAAATATGGCTATGATAGGACCAAATCCTAAGCTTCCCATTTTACCCTCCTATTATCGCACAAAAATGATCAGAGATCATCATTTTCATCATTTTCAAACAAACTAGCTTACAGAAGGTAGAGTGAGAGTGAGAGAGTGTAAGTGAACTCAGGGAAGTGAAGAAATTCACCGGAGATAGCCAAACCTCGTTGGAAAAGGAACCAGCCGGAAAAATTGGGTGGAGTTAGGATTTTGGTAAAGCATTTTAACTTACTTTCCACCATCGTCTTTGGTGAATCAAAGTGCTAACATTTATATCATGTTTCCTAGTTGCTAGATCAATGAACAACTGAGAAAATCGGAGCTTTATCTCGACGAAAAATACCTAAAACCAGAGGTATCCCGTCAACTCTTCTTTTTACGATTTCGTATCCACGATGATGAACCATTTTGTTTCGTTGTATAGATCTTGTATATTTATGTTCTATGGAGTTTAGGGATCATGAATGTGTGCTTTGATCATGTTGAAAGTGGTCGGATAGAGAGAACTTCACCAGAAGGAAACTTCGGTCCGTAATTAATGGCGGGCAGAAGCTACCTATTTGATCGAATGGGGCAAATGAGGTTCCTTCGAGGGTGAAAAATCCTGACACCATTCGATCAAATAGGGTACCCCCATTCGATTGAATGGACCCCATTGAATTGACCAAGTTTGACCCAAAGTTGACCTATTTTGACCCTTTGACCCACTTCGGACCTTGAGACCCCCAATCTCGAATATTATCAATCATAAACATCCATATATGTCAATACTAACCCTACGAATCAAAATCAATCAATGCCCACGGTCAGTATACACGAACCGTCCTTATTATCAATCAATACTCTGGAATTTTCCAAAATTTGTAAACTTTTAAATATTCCAAATCAAGCATCTTGAGTCAAAGATTCTTTTCAATCAACTTTTACATGTGATCCGATTTTTCCAAAATTTTCGGACCCGATTTGCACATAAATCGAGAAAACGCCTAAAATGTACCATTTAACCCCAAAATCCAACTGAACCTCCCTGAAATAAAATCAAATCATATTTCGAGCTCGACTATCCCTAGCGAGGCTCGGTGTTACCAATTGGGGACTTGACTCCAGTTAGTACCCCTAACCAACATGATAGTCGATTTGAAATTCTGAACTAGTGTAATTAAGAAGCTAAAATCTAGTAAGCAACGAATCTTGATACAATGATTTGTATTTTATAGAACGCAACTAGAAAACACCAATGAATACCGAACATTCGATTGCACAAGGAACGAGGGGGGCTTTTCTCACTTAAAACAAAACATGATATAAATTGTGTTTTACTTCCAAAATGAAATGAAAGCATGATTTATTTTTTGATGAGTGTCATGGCCTGGAGATATTTTGTGATGCTATCTGTTGATTGATATGATTGACTTGGATGAATCGGGCGTCAACATGAATTAAAGTGTTGGGGCTAAGGCACAAAGTGTATGTCAGTCAGTAAGGACAAGATCCTACTGACGTCGGATATCGAGGCTATTGAAGGAGGCCTACTTCCTGGCTCAGGGGACTAATAGCATAAGTGTTTATGAATGGTGTTGAGGATGACAAATAACCTGCAGGTTTCTCTAACAATATTTTGTGTACATAAGGGGGATTTAACTAATACCCTTTTGTGTCACCATGGTGCAGGGCATGAAATTCCAAAATATGTATGTACGATTTCGGACATGTATTCACTGAGTGCAATCAATGTACTCAGCCCCTGCAAGTATTTCTAAATATGCAGGTTGAGCAGTGAATGGAGATAGAGTGTGTCAAAGCTAAAATATTCTACTATTAAATAAGGCCTCGGGTCATATTGTCATATATGTTACCCAGCTATTATCTTCTGCTGCTATTTCTAAAACTCCGGTAACTAAAACCGGTCTACATTTGTTTTGTTGATAAAAACCTCCATTATTATTGTGTATTGTTAGGCCCCGGATCCGAATACTAAATTGCTTATTTTCATGTGTGATTAAATTATAAATAAATTATGTTCATATATATCTATTGAGAGAAATACATTTCCATCTGCCCCGCACGTCGCGTCTCGGTGGACCGGCTCAGGCGGGGCGTGACATCAGTTGTCGAGTTTCAAATTAGTTATTAGTTGTAAAATATGTAAAGACAAAAAACATTAAACTGACACAAGTATTTTTATAGGTTTGGATCAATATCTCCTATGTCCTCTCTTACTTCTCAACTGAAGGGTTTTACTATCAACTTATTTTTTTCGGTGTATTTAAACATGGATTACAATGTGGCGATCTTCCCGATCGCTGGCTTCGCTGCACATAGACTCAGGCACCACAGTGGTTAGAACATGACCAATGATTGTTCTTCCACGACTTCTGCTGGGTTGAAGGTTCTAATTCACTTCAAGAATATTGGTACGTTTCTCAGACAGTTGTCTAGGGAATGATCTCGGAATCCACTTTAAGTTAGTAGTCTAAGGCAGATATACAGATTTCGGTGAGTTTGGTCATTGGAACTTAGTCACGTGTTGAAGAACACGGTCGATATGAAATTCTCGCTACAATAGAGAATAGCAAAGGCAACAGTTCCTGTAGATGATACTAGACCCAAGGTTTGTGTAACACCCTACAAATTTTGATTCATTAAATTATTTCAAGTATTTATTTTAGGGAGTCACCCTTCATTCTTCCAAGACTCATGTTTTGAGACATACTCTCTCTAAAATTCTCCCAACCACCAACTCTCAATCTACCATTCAACTTAGAAGTTCTTGAGAAAGAAAGCTAGAAAGTATTTGAGTCACCATCATCATTATCCTTCAACAAACCAAGGTAACCCCCATAACAACCCATTCTTTGGAATATTCATGGAGTTCTTCATAAGTGTTGTTGATCTTTGGCTTGAATCTTATATATCTCTTTTGTTAATGAAAATTATTGAAGCTTGAGTGAATATCATTTATTGTCATGTTTGAAGATGGTATTTTGGACATATTTTCCAGAGAGCACGAACCTTTCACTATTGTTGAAATTTGAAAGTTGAAAACCATGCATATGTGAAATCTTGTGCTTTGAATCCTTATTTTCCATGAACAAATCATGTTGTATTTCGAACCTAGATGCTTAGTGAACCCTAGGTCCCTTATTCTTGCTTGTGGGAACTACGAATGGTCGTTGACACAAGCCAAACATCAAAAATCCGCCATTTTTGTTGTTCTTGGACATGAGGCAGATGTTTTCATTCAACCAAATGGCCTCCTCATTCGATCGAATGACCTTCATTCGACCCCCTGTTTGATTGAAAGCCCCCGTTCTATGCACGCGGGACCTTCTGCCTATGGATTCGATCGAATGGGTACCCTCATTCGATCAAATGCCCTGCCAGTTGTCAAGCACTTAGACCCTTCAGATGATTTCGGTCGAATGTGCCCTTCGAACCATCCATTCAATTGAATTAGGTGACACATTCGATTAAATGGGGGTACCTCCCTTCAATCTACCTTGTTTTGACACATGTCTATTCGACCGAATGACCCTAGTTTACACCAATTACTCAACTTAAGACCTTGTAACACATATTCAAAGTCTGAACCCATTCTTACCCATCAAATACGAACAACTAAAGGTCAACAACCTAGATTCAAGTCAACCCTTTGACCCGAACCAACCCAACCTCAATTAAGACTCGTACTATTGAATAAACTTGATAAGATAAGCCCATTAAGGCAAGCTAATGCTGTCAAATATTTAAACTATGTATACTTATACACCAACAAGTGTCCTCACTTGTGTTAATCTGTGAAGGTGATCGAGAACTCGATAATCCCGAGACAATCAGTCGACGAGGCCAGCAAGGCTAGAGCTATCACTAATATGGAGGTGGGCTTTCCTATATACAAAAACTAAAATAAAATGTTTACTACTTTAGCAAATCATGAAATGCTTCGAATAAAATGAATTGTCTGGAATAAAATGTTTTACATTATCTATCTGTCCTCTAATAGGATGGCGGTTGGTGAGGTTGTAAATCTTGAACCCACAAATGCGGTCAAAGTCCAGTATCAAATGATGTTGTGGTTTAATATTTATTCAATCGAGTCTCGAAGAAAGAAAATGTCGAAACTAGTGCACTGTTGATTCCTTCCAAATGGAATGGACACTTTGGCTGTGAAAGAATGCCTACTTTCCAGCTCACACATGATAACAGATAGTGTTGATGGACTTAACTTAAAACTCAAGCTTGGTATAAAATGCATAAAATGATTTTGACGGATATGGGAGGATTTCAAATGAACTAAAATCCTATGTGTTTGTACTAGATAAATTCTAACAATTCTAGCTTTTATTTATGTACAGTTTTCGGCCACATGTTCACCAAGTGCAAATGTACTCAGTCCTGCATGTATTTCTAAACATGCAGGTTGAACGTGGTGGAGTCTGGGGACGTTGAGCAGCCTGAAATATTTTGAGAATCTAGATGCCCAGGGATACATAGCTTCATATACGTATTCCAGCTATGTATTTCAACTATTCAAATGTTGTGTTTTGAGAACTAATGTAACAACTGTCATATATTGTTCTTGTTTAGACTTGAATCATTGTGATGAATTACTATTCAGTTGTTATACTTGCTTCATTGTGAATTATTACTGCTTATTTGAGTAGCGCATCAGACCTAGAAAGGACGGAGAGTTACAGTCCAATACTTGTAGGTTTCTCCAAAAATATAATCATGTTGGGTTAGGTAAAGGTATTAGGAATTAAAATATTTTGATGATGTCAGAAACTATGACAGTAGTTTAGAACTGATCTTAGCATGTAATATTGTATAGGTATAATCTGTAATAGCATAGGTTCGCGGAGAGCTGAAGCTGGAAAGATCAAACCTTAGAATTTTTCTGAATAATTGGTTCTACTACGATAGCTCATCCAACTATGTCATGCTAGCTGTGAGTCGCACAGCTGAAGTTAGTCAGCTGTGAAAGGAACCCATCTGCAGTTCTTCCAGAAGTGGAACCTAGCACGTCCTGAGTTCTGGAGCTGCTTCACATAGATTTGTTCGGTCCAGTTACCCCCCTCCCCCAGTCTGTCGGCGGAAAGAACTACACTGTGGTGCTGATTGATGATTTCTCAAGATACACGTGTGTGGAGTTTCTGCAGAGCAAGGGTGAAGTTAAGATGCTTCTACGAGAGTTGATCCTGAAAATTCAGAATGAGAAGAGCTACAATGTCATTCTTCTCAGCCTTCAAACCCTCACACAAAGCATGATTCTCTTGTCTGATGCTATCAAAAAGGGGGAAGAATGGCTACTGAAAAAGGGATCAAGAAGAATATGAGAATAAGAAAAAGGCTCCGGAAAAGAAGAAGAAGAGAAAGAGAGAAGCCAGGGAAAAAGAACAAGTAGCTAAGAAACTGAGAGAAGAAGAAACCAGTTGAATACATAGTTAGTCAGTTAATTATGATTGCAATGTATGTTCTTTATATTTTCTAAGTCAAGTACAATGTAATCTGAACTTCAAAGTAAATATAACTGACTACATCTTTGAATCACAATATCTTGTTGTCTCAAAGATCATATCTCTTGACTTTTAATAGCTACAACTGGGTATGCACATTTAAGTGCAATCAGTGTCAGCTATAACTCTTCCTTACATTCCAAGGATATAATTATTCTCAAAACAAGATTTTTGACACTTGTTACAG
>AYJT01000305.1:0-12302 GCA_001278415.1 Ocimum tenuiflorum | reverse complement strand
ATGGTTCGAATAGGGGGAACCCAAACCCCATTTTTAAATTGTTTTTTTTTTTAAATTAAGTTTTTATTTTATCAAGTTTAATTTTTTAATGCAATTAAGTTTAATTTTATTTTAATTTTGCAAATTTTTGATAGTTTGATGATAGACTTGTACAAATATTTGGATGAAACATTCAAATTAATTATAAAGGACAAATTTAATTATGATAGAATGTACGTAATAGATAGAAAAAAAATCAAGTTTGATATTTGGCGTTATCGCTGCACTTTTTAGCCTCAGTTATTTTCTTCTTTCGATATCCCCAACCCCGAAGAGAAGTAGGTTGGGAAGACTTCGCACCAGGTGCATCTCCTACAAATTCAATACAATCAGTTAGAAAAAAAAAATTGGCATTAATGTATACAAAAAACATAAAAAAATGTCTCTAGATGTCAATGGATCATCAAGGTAGAAGGGGTAAGGGTAGAGGCAGGGGTAGAAATAACTACACATGTTGCAATGATCCAGCTCATAATGCCACTGATTGTTCCTCTGTTTCATCCACCCTCGGACAGAGTTTCAATTGACCGTATCCACAATGAGGATGGTCAGCACGATGGGGACAACGACTCCGACGAATCCAAGTCCTTCTAGTTTACAAAAAAAATATTCTTGTATATTGTATTAATTATCCGCCACCGTTATTTGAACAAATATACTCTTTTTAGGTTATTTTTGTAAATTTTAGGTAATTAATTTTATTTAATATTAGGATATATTTTCTAATTTTTTATATAATTTATCTATTTATATAAATTTTCTTTTCAATTAAAAAAATGAGTTTGAAAGGGAAAAAAAGGGGTTTGATTATTCGAACTTCCCCCAAAAAATAAAAAAGAAAAGAAAAGAAAAGAGTTTGGATGATGGTTATTCAAACGTTGGAAAAAAGAAGAGTTTGACTTGGGGTATTCAAACCATTTTGCCACAGGGTTCGTATACCCCCATACTGAACGTTGAATAAAAAAGAAGAATTTGGGTTGGGGTATTCGAACCCTTTTGCCACATCAGCAGGGTTCGAATATCCCAAATCGAAATGGATATTTTTTTCCACGCAACGAATTTCTCGAATTTATGCGTCCATATCTTCAATTTTACGGTTAAAAATTTCTCTCATCGAGAATCCTCGCCTACCACTTTCTAAATAGTAAATAAGATGAATTTGAGGTATACTCCAGTCAACTACATTACAAAAATACGCACATTTGATCTCTCCATTGTAAACTTATTACAAAAATAATAAATCGTGTCCAGTGAGCACCGACAGTACAGTATTCTGTGTCTCAAAGACACATACATGCTGTTGTATGCAAAAGATATAAAAAATAAAATATAATTCTAATATTTTAATATGATGAAGCATAAAGCTTTCATAGAACAACATTTATGAGACACATTGAATAGGTACATGGCACGATCACATCAACTACATTGAGTATATATGTATGGCACACAGAAACAGGGAGGGTGGTTATATATTTTAATTATTGTTATGAATTTATTTCAAAACCAGTTCGCATCCACCAACAGAAGAAAACAAAATTTCCGTGATGAATAGAACGTGAATTTGCAGACCCATTTTTAATGGGTTTGTGAATAGTATATTTCTATTTATGGCAAGTTACTGTTGTTCAACAATTCTCTTGCATGCCTTAACAGTTCTCCTCTGATCAATCTGCCAGATTGAGAACACGATAAATTAAGTAAGATATTTTAATATGCAAGAGGGGTTCTACTTTTATATTTTCTATACTAGCTTTTTGTTTTTTTAATTATATCAGCAATGCGAGGTACAGATAATAATATTTATATAATATCGATGGACATACATAACTTATTCTCCTAGACAACCAAACAATATACAAAATACATACAATTTTGTTAATTATACCTTCACATAATTATGAAATAAAAAACTAAGTGTTGATTTGTATAATACATGCATGGGTGAAAAATTTGTTAAAATATAAATCATGAGTCTCTCTCTCTCTTATATGCCATAGATATGCCTCGAGAGTTATGATCTCAAATGTCAAGGGTTTTAGTCTATATAGGAATATCAGTGTAGATTTATTGTAATATTTTACCTTAATTCAAAAGAAAAAAAAAAAAAAGACGGGACTCGAGAAACAGCTTATGTGGAACTAACCAAGCCAGACGGAGGAACCATATGATAATACAAATGAAACAGTGGCCACAAGTATGTTTTTATCATGTTATGTACAGAATCACACGAGTTGGAACCGCTGCCCATTATGTTTCAAACGTCAACTGAAGCATCACTTTAAATTTCATTAATGGGATTCCTATATATCTATTTTTTCACAAAAAGTAAAAAAGAAATGGGGACAGGGGTCTAGTCCTATTTGTGTTTTTGTAATTTTATCCCCCCAATTTTGCAAGTGGATTCTATTGCGCCTTAAATATTTAATCACTAAAACTAATCAAATATATCCGACACCAAAAGTGAAAGAAAACTGGAACTATCATCGATGAATAGGAGTTTCATATAATTTAGCGACATGAAAGTTATACATTACCCAAGAGACAAGGCGTCACTTCACTCAAATCTTTCATTTTGGATAAATCTCACTAGTTAAGTACAACGAAAATTGCAAAAACACATGAAATAGATATGACTCTCTTCCGAGAAAATTGTTGAGATATTTATTTCAATAAATACAATTATAACGAAATTTCTGTCATGTTGTCAGAAGATAAATTTTACAAGTATAAGCTTACCGTCGACATTAAAATGAGATGAATTAATTACTTAGAGGGACTGACCAGTTGTCTAGAACAACGTCATCTTTAAGCGGTAACAGACAAGGCTTACACTTGGATAAGTGTCCATGTCAATCAATTCAAATTCGCTTATTCTCAACCTTCAACATATTCTTCAAAATTTAGAGCATGGATTTCAACCATATTAGATCCAAAATTAGACCAAGTCGGACATAACTTAACACCAAGATTTAGCCTATTAGACTATTCATAAAATTAAACACAAGATTCAAATTTAGATACAAGAAACAAGATTTATAAAGAAAAAAATTTAACTTACAAGTATAAAGTCAATAGTCAGATCAGACTATGAACGAAAGTTGAATTACGAAAGAGAGAGGGGTTTTAGAAACGGGTTGGAAGGGGACTATATCCATCCACTAAATATGATCCATGATATGAGCACAAATTAGTACAGTTTTATATGAATGCATTAAAGAAACATATGTCAAGTAAAAATGTTAACTCATTAATGAGAATCATCAGCAAAATGTGGGTAAAACGGCAGTTTTTCAGAGCTAAAGAAGAGCACATAACCTAATGCAATGCAATGCTATTCACTCTTACCAACTCTTTGCAAACAAGTCTCCCATCTAGTCGATCTTGACGGATGAGTATATCTTCCGCACAAAACAGAAGCACGCGCAGAATCCAATTGTCCCAGTCAGGATGAAAAACGCATAAGCAATGATGAACATGTAGCCAAAGTAGAGAATGGCAGACACCAGCTTAGTGATTTCAAGCTTAGTGCAGAAGTAGAAAATGGCATACAAGAAAAGATAAAGAGCAGAAGATCCAGAAGTCAAGTATGATCTCCACCACCATCGATAATCTTCGTTGCACAGCTGAAAGTAGCACAACACAATAGTTATCTCAGCACAAGTGACCAATAAAATCAAGAAAACCAGGAAGAGGAAGCCAAAGATGTAGTAGAATTGGTTCAGCCACACAGATGTCAAGATGAAGAAGAGCTCGACAAAGACTGCGCCATATGGGAGGATCCCTCCAAAAAGCATGGCAAAAAGTGGATTGATGTACCACGGCTGTGGGGGGATCGGCCTAGGGATTTTGTTCGTCTTCACAGGGTCTTCGAGTCCTGGGGTTCTTGATCCAAGATAGCTGCCTAAAAAGACTAATGGGAGTGAAATACCGAACCACAACACTACGAGAGCAAACATTGTTCCGAATGGCACTGCCCCAGAAGATTTTTCACCCCAGATCAGAGCATTCAGCACCAAAAATACGAGGAAAAGAATAGAAGGGAACATGACAGCTGTTTTCAGGGAGATCTTTTTCCAGTCTGTGCCTTTGAATATTTTGTATAAGTAACCAGAAGAATAGCCCGCAAATAGCCCCATGAAAACCCACAAGAAAACCATCACTGTCATCAGCCCTCCTCGGTTAGAAGGCGAAAGAAAACCCAGCAGTGCAAATATCATAGTCACGAAAGTCATTCCAAAGACTTGAAGTCCTGTCCCAACGTAGATGCAGAGTAGGCTGTAATTGGTAGGTGGTCTGAACACGTCTGCGTGGACTAATTTCCATCCTGTTTCTTCCTGGACCTCTTCTTGCTCCAGCTGATTATACTTTGCAATGTCTCTATAAAGCGTTCTGATCATGATCATAGCAACCATGCCCGAAAGGAAAACGACGATCATCAAGGAATTGATGATGGAAAACCAATGAATCTGATCATCATTCATAAGGAGGTATGTGTCCCATCTGGAGGCCCATCTGATATCACTAGACTGCCAAAAGGAAGGACTCTGGAACTCAATAAACTGAAAATATGGTTTTGCTTGGAAGTGAAAAAAAATATATACAAACCTCAAAAGAAACGTCATAAGTGAATACTATCTCCTTGCCTACATCAATTTCTTGAAGAAGCATGCCTGGTTGAAATGCTGTTGGGCTATTTGGCTTGCATGTTGATAACTTTGTGTTGTTCTCGTCCCATTTTTTGTAATGGTGATTGATACTATTTTCAGTAGTGAAGTTGAGCATTAGAGAAACAAGAAACAAGTAGTTTCCACATAGAACTTATAAAACTAGCAGCCGCTTTATAATGGAACTACAAAATCTAGACGTCAACTTGAGAAACAAGTATACTTTAAAATTATTGAAAATAGAACTAGAAACAAAGGATTAAAGTCTTTTGCAGCTCATCGCAAAAGATAATAAAATTGGACACTAAGATAGATCTGCAATGCAAGATAGAACAAAATAGATACGTTTTTGAAAGCAATCTCCATGGGAAGGAAACAGATGAAGATAAAGAACAAACCTTAGAGGAGTCACCTCAAAACCAACAACACGGGAAGTTTCAGCATCAGGGTCGGCGTGATACTTGACTTTGAAGTTCAGATGGTTGTGAATAAAATATCTTTGTTCATTGCTCTGGAACAGCATACAAACGACCAATAAATCCAACCATAAAACTACACAAATATTTATACAGAGAACACTCTGAGCATAACTAAATCATACTCCGGCAAATTTTCCTTTGAAACCAACTCTGAAACCTCGCTCATAAATTTTCCGGTTACCTCCACCCTTGACTTGCCAAGGAAAAGCAACAGGAAGATTGTCCAAGATCCTATACACGAAGACAAAATGGCTTAGTTTCATCGCCATATTATTTGGTTAAAAGCATAAATAGTTTCACAGTGTTGTTGATATATGATCCTTCTCAGCTAAAAAGAACAGTTCCATAAATAAATTATTCCTTAGCGATCAAGAAATTACATATTGACTCGATAATCATCATTGATCCTCTTCTTGAAGTTCTTTGCTGAGGCCTCAGTAAGTTCCACTCGGCAGGCTAATTTACATGATTCTGGCTCTCTCATCATAAACTGATAGATATAAGATCAAGTTAGATACAAGCAAAATTCATAAGCTCACAGAGAAGATTTTATATTATAAATAAGACGACACACTCACACTATACACTGAATTCTCAATGCGGTCACCACGAAGAACTTCTCCCAAATTTTCTGCTCTGTTTGTGATCTTTGTAGGTTTGCAGTAACTTAAAGAGTAGTAGTCATATGGGAGTTGCGTCCTTGTTGAGGAAAGTTTGTTCACTTTCACCTCAAGAGCTTCACCCTGCACAGATTTAACATAAAAGCAAAGACTATAAAACGACAATCGAATGACATAAGTGGTGTCAAACAATCATCCTCATCATCTCCATTTCCCAGGCCGATATATTTACACACGTGCATGATTCATGAACATCGATGCCATTGTTGAATTTTCTATTCTAATGAAGAAATCGGGAAAACAAATTGCCTAAAAATCATATAATTAAACAGTTATCGCTCAATCTTTGCAAGAACCTCAACCATCTTGTCAACATGTGATCATATACAAGGGAAACACTCAAACATCAACAAAAAGGAAACAACATTTCCAGAAAAGATGAGGACCTTCAGAAAATCACGCGGCGCGACGCCGGGGAGATAAAATCCGGTCGCCGGCGAGGCTCCGATAATCAGCAGCAGCGCTACCACCCACAAAGAGCTGATCATCTTCCAACGGATTTCTCCCATTGATGAATGGATCTTGACGCAGGAAAAGAACCCAAAATGCGAATGATGGGAGATTTGGGAATGGAGAGAAAAGATTTTGAAGGAAGTGATAGTAATTAAACCATACCATATAGGTGATTTCTCAACATGGAGTGAGATAGTAGCGCACAGTGGAAATATAGTAATGCATTAAATTAAACGGTGCTGCCATCTGTACGACGTCGTAAGGCGGCAATTTTTGGAGTTGTGAGGTTGACTTCGTGGAGTAAACGGCGTTTTCTTTCCAATGTGCGGGGATTTTGGGAGTCGATTTCACAGCTTCTAAATTCAACGACTTTCTCTTTACTTCATATAGACTTATGGATTGGGGTCATTTAATTGTGTAGGGCGACTAAATCAATTTTATTCCAATATATTCACTGCTTAATACAGTCGGAAAAAAAGTATTCACTACATTGTTACTAAATGAATTTACAAACTACGTTTACTTCTCACAAATTCTTTAGTATTCTCACAAATTCTTTAGTATGAGATATGAGAATAAATCTGCATCATCAATTTTATAAATAGAAGGCCGAGATCTAATATTTTCGTTTGTATATGGGAAATAGGTAACTTGCATAGGCGGAATTCCTTGTATATAAAAAGCAGATAACTTGCATATACAGAATGTAAGTCTATTATATGCAATCGAAAATATTAAAAAATAGAGAAATTAAATCCGTCCATTTCAAAATCATATGGATGAGATTTGTTCTCATCTCTTATCCTACATGGGTTACTCTTAATACTTTTTCAATCATAAATAAATGTTCTAGACACAGGGTTACTTTACTAAACTAATTACAAGTTTACTGAAGCTAATGCACAATATTCTTGAAATTCGAGCATTTTTTGTTGAAATAAGATAGCAAAGCTATGAACCAAGTATTGGCCAACACAAATTTCAATATATAAGTCAACTGTTAGATATATAGAATATAAATGGAAGGGGAATTTTACTATTTTGGTTTACAAAATTTTAAGCTACATCTTTACACTTTGAATTAATGATAAATATTTGATATATTTTGTCTTTCTTGGCCTCATCTGCACAGAAGTTATAGAAGCACCCTCGCATATTCATTTCAGATTAATCTAATAATAATACAGTAATTTTTGGAGTATTAAGACGGTAGGCGCTAGTAGACTCAAAGAATGGGAATAATAATTTCATTATTGCTTACATTAATAGATATAAATGCATTCTTCATTAACATTAATTCAGATTGGAAGTTGAAGCATCTAATCTGATATCTAAGCCACATTTTGTTAGGCAAAGTTACTGAATCTTGACTTCATGTAGTAGTTTCATATTTTCATTCCCCCTCCACAAATCTAATTTACTATATTACCCTTGGGTGGTGTGATTCTTACACATTCTCATCAAATATCATATTATTCTAATGCGCTGTAACTAATACTACTTTAAATAGTGAAAATCACTAGAACTTCTATGCTAATATGTAAGATTGACTTATAATTTTTTATTTCATGCTTTGCTATAAACACGTGAGAGACATTTTTGGCTTGCGTTGCAATTTACAAGCACATGAAGTAACTTAGAATATCCGAGAGATAGTGTCCATTTTGAAATAAGTTTTTTTTTTTAGAAAAAAGAAACTTTAAATTAATGATGGAAATAAGTTTATAATAAGCTATATATACATATATTCTAAACAATGAAATTGGGTGAGAAAGCCCATATAAATTCTCTGGGCTTATATTATATAACAAAATAGTGGTAAGGCTCTGGGCTGACTTATCTTTCATCTGTCGGAGCTTTGAAAATTGGGCTTATAGACAACTTGGGCTTCTTATTTTATGGAGAAACAATTGACGTTTTGAAATAGATATTTAGCGAATAATTCAAATTCAATAATCAGACGTAAAGTAAGTTTGCATTTCTCTACTAATAAATTGAAATGCCTTTCTAAGTGATCAAAACTTCCATGGACATATGCCTCTTCATTATAGTTGGTAAATTAATATCTAAATTGTTGAAGTTATATCTTGAGGGTGTATTAGAATAATAGTGGCCAAGCTATTGACAACTCCAATCATGTTATTTATAAAGTTGTAACAAAAGGACGAATTTAAAGCTGGTGCCAAGAAAGGAGCCAATGATATTAAATTGCACGTCCACTCATTTTTTTTTTTAACTGCGACTTTAAGATATGAATTACAAATTGTGCAAACAAGTTAAAACTATTGATTTACTCCAAAAAATAAAAGTTAATATTATTGAT
Organism: Ocimum tenuiflorum; assembly: GCA_001278415.1. Lineage (NCBI taxonomy): Eukaryota > Viridiplantae > Streptophyta > Magnoliopsida > Lamiales > Lamiaceae > Ocimum > Ocimum tenuiflorum. The sequence continues at coordinate 3,661 of AYJT01000305.1, read as the reverse complement.
TGATCCAACAAAAGCGTATATTAAAACTTGGTTATTGGGCTCCATTTACACCTACAAAACCGGCTTGTAAGGATGGGATACCCTCACATTTATAAACTAACATAGACTTTGATCTCCAGTCGATGTGGGACAATTTTAACAATGTGAACACGTAGACCTGGACTGACACTGGTGTGAACCTTAAAAAACGACTAGTCCATGTCATGATTTATTATTCCACTAGCTTTCTAAAATATAGATAATATAGGTTTTATAATAAAAAGGCCGATCAATCGTATTCAATTTACAATCACATAACACGATTAGCTTTTTAAATTTTATTTCAATAAGGCGCTCCTGATTTTACTTAAATGCAAAATAATTAACTAAAAATGAAAAAATAAATATTGGAAATACTATAAATTCTTATGGGTAGGACTGACCCTACTTAATGATTATCTAAATCAATATAAAATATAATATGTTAAAATTAAATGATGTATTATATAAAAATAAAAATAAGATATGTTCTGATAGGAAACCATGAATTTTTGAATTTTCGCAATTGGTTACATGGTAGCACAATAACAATAACATATTAGTGAATTTAGTTTGAGTTTTGATACGTATTAAAAAAAATCATGTAAAACTAAGAGGAAATTCAGAAAAATTAGGAGTATCTCAACTGAAACAACTTTTAAAGATTTTAATTTCAGTTATAACGTTATAAAAAGTAATGGTGTTATAGCATATCGCAAGAAAAATTGTCCTGTTTATAACCAAGTAACCATGTAGATACGTGAACATGTAATATATTAATTCCAAAAGGTATACAATGACACACACACATATATACATGTAATATATTAATTCCAAAAGGTATACAATGACACACACACATATATATATATAGTTATATATGAACGTGGATTTGTCTATGATTTTTCCAATGAAAGACGACAGTGGTGGCTGTCTTTCAATCAAAGATCTTGACTGGCTTCGCAATGATGACTTTTATTTTCTGTAGACTATATATTGAAAAAGAACGACGAAGACCAAGACTTTGTTCATTCTTTGCTCCTCACCTATACCAAATATATTCCAAAACATCACGTTATCATTTATTTATTTTTAAAACAAAAGTATAATTCGTTTAAATTTTTAAATTTATAAATGTATTGGATATAAGGTTAATAACTATAATATTGTTATTGCCAATGATACTGATAAATAAATATAGAATATATTTTAAATAATTAAAAGTATACAAAATAATACACATATAATAAAGTTTCGCAATCGATTGGTTGATTTTGTGATCACACTCAATTGACTGAGTTATTAATCGTTATCAATTTCCAAACCCAATAAACAAAATACCATTTAAGTGGAACGAAAACGACATTTGGTGGAATTACAAAATATCAAAAAATATAATATATTTTACTTTAATTAAAATACTTTTGATTCAAAATAAATATTATGTTTTGTTTACTGGTTTCTACACTTAAAACTTTTTTCTTTTCACCGGAGAACTCTCCGCATGTGTCAAACTTGGAAAAAGAAATTATCACGAGAAGCTGCGGGGACTACATGTATTGTTTGTCATGGACACTAGTGTGAATTTAGATGCCAATTATAATCGATTTCATTGCTGTACTCTTTTTTGTTATACAATTTTAAAGCATAAATTATGTGAAATAAAAAGGCATAAGATATTTAACAAATATGATATAATCACAAATCTTTTCAGTTCTAACACTCAAATTCATCTATATTTCATATACTTTGATTATTTTCCCCTCTATATCAACAAAAAAAAGACATGAGTCATTCTTGCAGGGGCAACATTAAAGAAGACGACAACAACAATGATGATGATAATGGTGTATAATGCAACGTGTACTCTTGACATCATATCAATTGAATTAATTATAGGGTTGGTAAGAATTAGTTGTAATAAATAATTTATTATTATAGGATTTGACTCGACTGAGAGTGAGGGAGCAATAAATCCAATTCATCCAAAAAAATTAGATTTAGTGTTTGAGATTTAACCGAAGGGGACCAAAATCTCAAATAAGTAGAAAAAGGGGTACACTGTAATTTATCCCCTTGTCTCTTTTCTCTACTTAACTAATTAATCATATCCCCACTCTTCTATTTTTTTTCTCTATTCTAAAAATATTAAAAACTAATTTATTATAATTGAGTTTGTATAAATTAAAGATAATGTAATGTCTCGTATTGGTTAATAAACTTGATTTATAACTAGATTTGATGTACTCTTACAATAATTTGGGTTAAAAAATTTTGAAAATGTGAGCATAGAAGCCAAATAGTTATTAGTGGATGTCATTATGTGATCATATCGTTGTAAGCTCCCACCTGGGGCAATTATGAACTAGACAAGGTCTGTTAGGCTGGAGGGAGGGCGTGCAGGCGACCGAGCACAACAATAATGTTTCTAACGGGAATGTATTGTATACACTGACCTGAATGAAATTAGAAAATTTTTTAGACATACATACAGATGTACTCCCCTCCAAACTACGTTTTTCTTTTACTGCTCCATGTGATGTGGGGTCTCTGTTACATCCATGTGAACCGACAAATTCTGCACGTGATTTTATCATTTTATTCGATGATTTTTATGACAATACAATACATCGGTATGCATACATTTGTGTTTACAAATCAACGTGATATATGTTGCGGATCTGATGAGAATGACATTTAGTGTGTTAAATGAGAAAGATTTTTGATCATTTATTTTTGGCAATTAACGACCCAAGTTTAAAAATTTACGTTGTGCATTATAGGTCTATTATTCCGTACTGAAGTGTAAAATTGTATTTTGCACTTATACACATTTAATAACATCTCTAGTGTTGGATTGTATTATTGACCATAATATTTTGCATTATACTCATTAAATTATGCATTATATTACATATATTGTGCATTATATTTATTATCGCATATTTAGTCTTTGCCTTATCCATCGATAAGTTTTTATTTCACATGTATTCTATTATGAAAACGAAATTATGTATTATATTTAGCATCTATACACATTCTTTTAAATCGAGTTTTAAAATAGTCTAGGATGCATATGTTTGTGATTATAATGCTTAATATGTTTAACTATAATATAGAATTATAAGAGTATAATGATATATTTGTGATTATAATGCAAAATATGTTTCTACATATATATATGCACAATGAATATGAATATAATATATATAAGTTTGCATATAATGTAAATTTTATTTGAGAATAATGCATATACGTTTGTAAATATAATGCAAAATATATTTCAATATAATGTAGTTATTTATGTATATAATGAAGATTTTGTGGCGTATAATGCAATGCTTAGGAGTTATAATGCACAATTTATCAAAGTATAATAGATGTTTTTGTGTGATAATGAAAAGCATTAATGAAGATAAAAATCTGCATTATATCACATATATAGATGACGCATTATAACTATTTTATTATTTTTTGTCCGATGTTTATCGAGCAAGTATATTCAATATGCATTTCGTTTGCAAGCTTATAAAATTACCTTTAATTTAGCATATCATATGTGAAAAAATAATTTGAATTGAATGAGTTATGATCGTTTGAAATTTTAAAAAAATTTTAAATGAGAGAGAAGAAGGAAAAATAA
>AYJT01000207.1:0-12491 GCA_001278415.1 Ocimum tenuiflorum | reverse complement strand
ATGAGAGGGGTGGGGGGGTATTTATAGTTAAAAATCTGAAGAAAAAAAAATAATAGATCCGTTGGAACCATCGGTTCCGGTTCGGAACCGTGGAACCGACGGTTCCACGATGATGTGTCATCATCTAATTGGGCAATGGCGCTCAATGGCTACATTTTTTATCAATGGAATCGGCGGTTCTGGTTCCAATGGTTTTTTTTAATTTTCTTTTTGATTTTTTTTCCGATGGAACTGCCGGTTAGAATCAGCGGTTCCACAGTTCCAATTTTCAGGAACCGGAATTGAACCGAGCAAAAATACCCACAATTTTGGTTCGGAACGGGTTAAGCCGATTCTGATTCTGGTTCCAGCGGTCCGGTTCTGGTTCCAAATGGACACCACTACCCCGGATTTGTTGTGCAACATGGGCCGGGGGTTCCATATTTTATACTTGCACTCATCATCACAATAGGGGTATTTATACACTTGATGATGACAAACACCATTAACATAGGATCTATAGACCAAAATGTAATCATGTATAAGTTATCCCTTGTAATAGTTTAAATCCTGAAGAATTGAAGACCATAGCTATGAGATCAAGTCATGAAATAATACAGCTGATAGCAACCAACTGGAAACTGAAGAACAATCAGCTGAATGTTAAAGAATTCATAGCTGAAGAAAGTACCCAGCTATGAATAACCAAGCTGAAAGGATTAACAGCTGAATGGTCAGCTACAAGAACCACAGCCGAGTAATCGGCTGTATGAAGTAGCTGAGTAAGCAGCTAAAAGAAATACAGCTGAGCTAATAGTCAATCATCTAACTAGACAACTAAGTGACTAAAAAGAGTAGAAAGTTCCGAAAGCTGAATCTTGTTCAACTGACTGTCACTTCGAAAATAAAGACAAAACCCAAGTCAAACCTTAAAACTCAATCACAACTGAGGTTAGGTAGAATGTCATAAATGGCAAGACATAGAAGCAGAACCGCTCAACCACCTCGTACCTTAAAGGAAACCTACCATCGGTTATTGTCCAGCTGACAATAACTTTATCCTATTTATCAGTGGATAAAAAGGTAGAAACCTGCTTCAAAAACAAGCAATAGCTCCATTTACAGAAGATAAAAAAGGAAGGATTTGTCCATTGTCTCACAACAACTACTATTCAAATCTTTTCCCTATATATAGAGGAACAACTCAAAGGAGAAAGAGTTAGTCACACACACGATCTACTATTCTCTCTAAGCACTCAAACTCTCCAGCTCACTTCGAGTATTTAACTCGAGACCGCTCCAGTGGTCCGAAGCTTACAGCTGAGGACACTGAGAAGTTCCTTGATACCATTCCTTATCAAAGAACCATTCATACGAACCAACATCGTTATTGAAGAGAATTAAAAGCTTCAAATATGTATGATTTAGAAGCCTAGGAATCTCCGATAAAGCTTCTGCGATCTGCTGTGCTTACGATCATGGAAGACGAATGTTGGTCCCAAGTCAGAGATATGTAATAATGTGGAAGCGATAAGAGCAGTGCAAGAAACGGATCTTCTTTTATCTCAACTGACTTTGAAATAAATCAGCTGGGTTTTTTAAAATAGTTTTTCGATTAGTCAGTTAGGGTTTACTTATAGTTATACTCCAGCTATCGAGGTAGCTAGGTTTCAAACATTTAACAGAAATAATAACAAAGCTGAAAATAACATAGAAATTTTTAGAGGTTCGGATCCAAATAATCCTACGTCATCTCTTCCTTCAAAGAAGGGAATTTACTAATCTTTGTTATACATGGTATTTTGAGCATGGTTTATAACTCGAATCCTTCTGAAACGGAAAGCTTAAAGTTATCGATTGCAGGCACGATTGATCCTGAGACTTTACCGGAGTCCACCTCCTAGGCTTCGTAGATTGGCAGGTGAAGGTTTCAGTTCCCTTCTGAACGTATAGATGATTGTAAAAAATATGTTATTAGATGTAATCTGAGAACAGTCTCGAAAATCTTGACTGCAATTACAGCCTGAGAACTTTCGGTAGGTCTCGAGTTAAACTCGGAGTGAATGCTTGAGAGTAAGGAACGAGAATAGGCTTGAGCAGATTGAGCATCGGTAGTCTTTACTCATCGTTCTTTTCTTCTATTTATAGTTGATGGATTCGAATAGTACCGTTGGGAAGCAGGTGGAAAGCATGGGTTGAATAGTTAAATTCATCGGAAGAGGGATAGAGTCGTTGTTGTACTTACAACAGGCTTTTTCAGAGCTTTATCCACCAGTCCATCAACTTTTGGCTATGGACCGCTGGATATTACCTACTGTCAGAGTATTTTCTCCAGAACATTTAGAAGGCCAGCTCTGACTATCCGTTTTTTGACTCAATTGTCCAAAAGACAACTAGTCTTGATTTCTGATTTGAATATGGGAGATTCCTCGAATGACAGCTCTCCTTTTTTGAGGTCAGCTCTGGAGTCAGACTGATCTTTAGTCAGCTACCAGTCCTGCAGGAACTGTACCTGGGTTTGTTTTATAGCTGATTGTCTTCAGCTTTGTGTGACACACAGCTAGGATGGCATAACTGGATCAGCTATTGTAGAAGAGCTAATCTTTCAGAAATATTCTAAGTCTTGATCTTTTCAGCTTCAACTCTCCGCGAACTTATACTATTATAGATTAGATCTATACAATATTACATTGTAGGCATAGTTCTAACCTTTTGACATGAGTTCTGACATCATCAAAATATCTAAATTCCTAACAACGAAGTCCTCTGTCACAGAAGAACCTCTATATATCTTGCGTGATTTACTGTTTTATTATAATCCTGCCAAAATATCTTCAAAAACTCAGTTGCATTACAATAGGTGAAGTATAACTGAAATTAATCCTAATTGACCAAACGCAAACACTTTTGAGAAACCCAATTGACTTTCCCTAGGTCAGTTGAGATAAAACTTATTTTAATTCTCGCAACTGCCTTTAACGCTTTCGCACATTACGTATCTCTGATTTGGGACCAACAACTTTCACATTCTTCAGTATTAAGAACATAATTATAATATAACATTACATAATTTTTGTATTCATACAACAACCCAAGACAATTTCATGAAGTTCAAAAATATCGATTCAAAACTTGAATTGCTTAGTTTATAATCGCACTCAACTATGTGAAAATCAAATATAGTACATAGCTAACTCTTTTAATAGATATAGATCAAAACATCATTGTCTAAGAAATAAAAAAAAATATCCCCAATAATAATTGAAGAATTCAAATTAAACTAAAGAAAAATAAAAGAAATATTAAGAAAAATGATCAAGTCAATGGAATAAAACAGATTATCAATTGTGGGTTGCAACCTTATGAGGTGCAAGAAATGAAAGTAAAATGTCTAAAAAAATACGAAAATTACACAAAAATTCCAAACATGTTATAAAGAATAAAAAAAAATATACATTTGAGTTACGATGAACACTAACTTGATTTGATATACTATTCGTCAAGACTCAATAAAGATTAATTATTCGATTGAATGAATCTATTATTTCTTAATTAATTAATTTAGATCAACAAATATTATGCTATTAGTATAGTAGTTTTTATACAACTAAATCACTAAAAAGGTATAAAAATTATATTAATTACAATTCAATTATTTTAAAATAGCGAAGATACTACGTGCATCGTACGTAATCCTAGTTAGTTATATGAAAAAAAACATGAATCTACAAAAGCCGAGAGTTTTCAAACCAATCACAATTACAAAACATTTATGAACAAATTAATGTATCAGATCTAATCTATATTTTGAAATCCAACTCGCTCTAAGGGCCTAACTGTAAGAGGTATGCTATTTTACAAAATTGAGGATCGAACGTGATAAAATTCACCTGCTTCTCTAAGCTTATTCTCGTGATGGTAAATCCATAAACAGATGAGTAACACCTGCTTATATCACCAATTTTCTTTTAATCTTATTTTTATACTATTTTTTCAAAAATAAATGAAATATGTTTCTTTACTTTATCACTTAAATTGAGTTAATTTTTTACAACATTCTATTTTTCCAAGTTTTCGATTTATCTTACTCTTTTTACTTGGGTATTTATTGTAACTTAGCATGAACTATGGGACTCACGGTTGTAAATCTAGTGAATATATAAATGACGGAAGCCCTCAAAGTACAATTCTTATTCGGTGTTCCTTTTCTGCTTGAGTAAAGATGTTCCATTTTGTTTTGAATGTATGCTAGATTGTTGAAACAAAACGATTCCCCGCAGAATCTGGGGATTAGACGAACTTTAGTAAAATCACTACATTGTACTCGAGCCTTTTTATTGTGCATAGATCGACTGAGAAATATTTATAGAGCATCGCCGATACAAAGCCCCGATTCGTCGTCCCTTTCCCTTCCTCCGCCGCGGTCGTGCCCATGCCCACCTCAGGTGATTTTCTTTTTTTTTTTGAACGCGACTTCAGCTGATTTTTCAGTTTTGAAGCAAAATGTCTGTTGATTCTGCTCCCCCGAATCTCTTGCAGCACTATGTATCTATACGTTTGAATTTGAGCAGGGTTTTCATTGTTTTTTGTTATAATTTATTTTATTAGGGCTTCGATTGCTTTTGGATTGGTGAGACATGTACCAAGCGTAGTTCATATTATGAGTCGACAAATTTATAAACAATTGGGCGGAGTAAAAAGAAAATATGAATAATTCTGGGTGGCAGAGAATTAATTGCATAACTCCGCGGTTGAAGCATCCGAACAGATGAAAGCATGTTTTGAGGTAGTTTTATGGCAAAACAACTGATGGTAGAATAGTATGAAATGAATCACTATTTTACACAGCACTGACACATGATAAACAATAAACACACTGAATTAGGTAGTTTTTATGGTAAAGAAGTATAGCTCCGTGGTTGAAGCATCCGAAACAGATTACAACCTGTTTTGAGGTAGTTTTTTTGGTGAAGAAGCTGATGGCAGCACAGTATGAAATGAATTATTCACATTTTTCATACAGCACGGCCACATGTTAAACAATAAACTCCAAGATTTAGGAGCTCGTTCAATAATATAATGCAATAGTTATGGTTGATTTTCCGTACTGCTCATTGGCATATAGTATGCAGGATCACTGTGAATGTGTTGTCTTTCTGGTTTCGTGAATAAAAAGATTTGATCTTGAAACATTTTGTACAAAGAATTGATGCTACAGTTTCGTTGTGGATACAGATGACTGTTATCAATTTCAGTACATCTATATTATTTCAAGCTTGTGCTGTCTTACCTTCAGGGATGTCCATAATATTGCCTCTTGTGAATGAAGTGGAGCCCCTCATGTTATCACTAATGTCTTGCTTCTCTAAAATTACTTCAGGTCTGGAATAAATCAAGCGTAACTTATCCAAGATTCCTCATTTGAGATTATTCATTATCTGGAACTTTGATATTTATGCTGAGGCAAGACTTATTGGTGATGTTTTGAAAAATGACAGATATCTTCAGCTTCACAGCATTCAGACATTTATCACAACTGTTCTTTGCTATATTCTTCTTTCATGGTTCTGAATATCTTCTTGCTGTTTTCTTCCACGGGAAAAGCAGCGTGACTCTGGAGTCTCTTCTAATCAGCAAAAACTATGTTTTGGCCATGATGGGCTCCCTGATAGAGTACTTGGTTGAAATTTATTTCTTCCCAGAGCTGAAGGAACACTGGGTAATAAGCAACGCAGGTCTTGCTTTGGTGGTGTTGGGTGAAATTGTAAGAAAGTTGGCTATAATAACTGCTGGCAGGTCCTTCACTCATCTAATAAGGAGATATCACGAGGAAGAACATGTATTGGTGACTCATGGAGTGTATAAGTACATCCGCCATCCAAGTTACTGTGGCTTCTTTATCTGGTCGATTGGCACACAAATAATGCTTTGTAATCCGCTATGTACACTTGGATTTGCAGCAGTTGTTTGGCGTTTTTTCCAACTGAGGATACCATACGAGGAGTTTTTCTTGAGGCAGTTTTTTGGTTCTCAGTATGTGGAGTATGCTGGACGGACGGCTTCTGGGATCCCATTTATAAAGTGATGGCCTTATCCAAGATTTTAGTTTCCATGTTTACTTTTGGGACGAACCCCCATCCAAGATTAGCTACTGCTAGTGGCATGTGCTTTTCGAGCAAGCTTGTATTCTGTGGATCTCGATAACTCTTGTAGCTGGGCTATCTCGTTTCTAGTCTAGCCTCGCAGCTCTTGTATCCTAAATGCCGTTTGGGGGTGTTCTTCGCTTCCATAAAACGGCTCCATTTAACTTGCTAATCATAGTCACAGACTACCCGTTTTTACACAATCGTGCTTTGGCGATTGAATTCGATATCATCAGCTAAATGGTTGATACATAATTCATAGATTTCTGATATCCATGAATGGGTCAGCTAAATGATTGGTACATAATTAAGGATTTTTTTAGCATGAAAAGCTGGTGAAAATTGAAAAATTATGGTACGCAGACAATTGGTAACTGTCTGAGCAATTTGTTTGGTTACCAATAAGAGTTCACGGTGAAATAATTTATATTTATTAGTGAAGTTCTGTGTGTAAATTCAGATAAAAGTGAAGTGCAGATGTGTGATGGGGTTCAACTTGGCCTCCAACAAGAAAGTGCAAATCTTGATCGATCACAAAATCCTTATGGTACGACACCTCCACTCTCACCATCTCCTCCAACCCAACCTGCTCAAATCCTGCTCTCCTGTTTCGCACCTCCCACTGCTTGTACGTCTCTATCCTCGCTACACGCTATCATATTCACCGCTTCTTACTCTCTCACGGAATTATGGCGTCCAGCATATCATACAGTGATGAATAATCAAACAGTGCCTCCCTGAATCTTGTAATGAAAAGTGGGGCATTATACGCACCATTCACTACCCATCAGCACTACTATTCACTATCACAGTCTCGTCTACAAGATTCCTCCCTCTATAAAGACAGTTCACCACAACCAACTCATCTCCCTCTATCTTCACATCTTCAACTCTTATTGTTTCCCACTTCTGAGCAATAGCATTGAACTCAAATGGAACTCCGAAACTCTCAGCATAACTTGCCAAACGCCTCCCAGTTTCTTCAACCCTTGCTGCTGGTCTGAAACCTGGACATGGAAGATCAATTCCAGTGATATGAAGCTTTGGCGGGCCGCCGGGTCTCTTGGATAGACGTTCTAGGAAGCAAGGCCATTGGAAACCGTAGAGAATGCCGAAATCAATGATGTGGAGCCTTGTGGCCTTTTCAGAGACATTCATGAAGGTCCTATTGGCAAAGAAATTAAATATCTTCCTAAATGAGCAGGTAGCAATTAGTATATGGTAGGCTCTCAGGAAATCGGCTGCAGAGGTAGGCAACATAGGAAGAGGAGCGCATGTTAGATTTCCAGATCCAGCCCTACGCGTCTGAAGACCATTGGCGAAGTAATAAGCAAGTCTCTGCATTCCATCACCTGTTGCGGAGGCGTGCTGTCGAATCTGCTTCAGAAATTCATTCTCTGTCGTGCGGTCATCAGCTGCGACAGCTTGTGCGCAAAGAGTCAACAGGGTTCTCAGATCGACCACACTCCTCCTGCCTCCTCTTTTCTTGCCATCATTCTGTGGACTGTTTTTAGTTACTTCACTCAACTCTTTGCGCAGCGCAGATTCATTTTTCCCTCCGCTGCATAGAAGTACCTTATCAAACATGTCACTACTCGCCACTGTTTCAGAAGAAATGGCCGACTGATTTCTGCTCCTTCCCTCAACTAACAACCCCAGGCTCTCCTCTCCTCAGAAGGATTTTTCTTCCCGCTTGCTGTTTTATCAACAGACTCGTTACTTTTCTTTTCCAACTTTACAGCCAGATTTGCCTCTTTTTCCCTTGAGCTACTGCCACTTGGAAGAAATATTCTTGCTTCTTCAGCTCCCTTCATAAATTGCATTGCCGACTCTTTATCACTCAACACATCTGGGATCTTGAGAATACTAACAGGAGAATAAACCACTCCGTCGTTTAACGTACCATTGCCACTTGAACAACTGTAAGATGACTGTGAAACAGCATCACCAGCAATATGCTTGGGCTCATAAAACCAATCAGGGCAAAAAGATTCTACATTACTATGATCATTAAAAAAACTTGATTCTTCAAGAAACTTTTCCTCAGGGCTTTCTATACTCTGATCTAAATCTGGGACTGGCTGATTATCAGTCGAAGGAGAACAACCTTCTCCAAGAACCTCACAGAATGACTTCTCTGCAGCTTCAAGAGCTGCAGATTCTTGAAACATGCAGGTTATATCTTGGACATCCTCTTCCATGAGGATATGGTTTATGAATTTGAGCACCTCACCATCAAAATCGGAATCCTCCGGAGAGTCACCTTCCGATGACTGGACTCCAGTATCAAATCTGAACTGGCTAGAAATAGGCATGGTCATATCAGTGACATTCCCATTTAAGAACCTGTTACAGATTTTCATATAAACTAGGGTGCAGAAACACACGAAGAGCTTCGTTGTTTGATCTAACTCCGGACATTAGTCCATTATGACTGCTGAACTGCTAATCCATGACATACAAAACTTGATAAGAATTCAAGATGGAAAATAAACTAAAATTGAAGAAGCCTTCAATACCAATTACCAACACACTTTGCTTCCATTGCTTGTAATCCAACGTCCTGACATTTTTAAGATTACAAACAGAAAATAAATAAAGAATATGTAAATAGTATTAATAAGACAAGGAAAACTGTCAAAAAAATGAAATCTTGAAGTCAACAACACCAAACAAAACAGAAAAACTCTGGTTCAACAACATCAAAGTAAAAAAGGAATCTTGAATTCATATAAATTTTAACATAAAATCTAGTGAAGGCAAGCTCATGCTAGACCTTTAGATGCTCCTCCTATGAGAACATATGAAACTCTAAAAAAAACAAACAGAAAAGCACAATAAAGGACATAGATAAATCATAACCAGAAGTACCTTGAAGCTCAGCTTGACTATAAAATAACAGTACAAATATTTTACACATATGATCTCTCAAAGCTGCTAGAAATAACTACAACGAAATATTAACAGTTGACAAATCAAGACATGCCCAGAGAGAGAGAGAGAGAGTTGAAGTAGTTAAATGAATGTGTCCCTTTTAGGCAATATTTTGAGCATTAAAAAGTCTAAATGTCGCCGAGGAATCAAGACAAAGCACGGAGCAATCTGAGTCAGAGCAATTGTCCGCTCCAAAAAAAAACTAATAGACTGGGGGATTGTATAGTGGGTGAAAAGTTTATCCCGTCGATAACAGACGATTTTTGGTAGTGCTCGAATTGATTTTTTACCATTTCATGGGATGGATCACACAAAATTATTCTATTAATGTTAAATTTTATCATTTAGAAATAATAATAATAATAATAATAATATTCTATTATCTCTGTGGGGTCATGCTTCTGGTTTACATCGCACTTCGCAGTCCCACCGTGTCATGATCGGGAAATTCTGTTACCCTCATCACTCACATAATCATGTAAGATCCGTGTGGGTTGGACAGTCTCATGTGAGCGTGGTGTACACCATCTGCAATACCACTAAAGAATTTTCCGTCATGATCTCCCAATGCTCGAGCTGGATATCCTCTTCAATTAGACTGAACTTGATCCTCTATTTTGCATCCTCTTATTGAATTTGCATCCTCTAATTAAATATTTTCGTTTCAGCGATTCCCTGGAATGAGATTTTTTTATAACGTGGAATAACTCTCGAAATTTGTGTTAGATTACTTGAGAATAATTGGAGCGAAGTGAAATGATTTTATGCCGAAATGCTATCCAGAAAGTATATTTTAACCATTCCGTAGGTCACCTGAAAAAAAATTATTGTTGATTTGTTGTGTTTATGAAGACATGAGATGATGAGAGATTGCACATGTAGCAAGATAGAGATGATCTCACTAGCTCTATGTTGAATTGCATTGGATGTGGTTACTAAAACAATTTCCAGACTGATAAACTCAACAAGATCCATCCAATCTCAAAACTAATGTGCAAATTTATTCTTAATTTAATCAGGACATTGTCTCATCATCTTATGCTGAGGGGGGACCCCATACATTTTCTTCACGAGAGATATGGATACACAACAGCAATCACTATTATTTGCTAATAGAAAAGGTCACAAATGTGTAGGAGTAGTCCTAGTGGCTCTCGTTCATATTGGAAAGCGAAACCCCTTATAATAAAATATTTAATTATTTATAGCAAATACTTTTACGCAGATTATGGTATTCTTCGATGGCTAAGCAGTTTTTAGCAATTGACAACAGGTAGCTAGAATAGAAGTAGTTTGCATTCACTCGTTGTTTTGTGTGTGTGTAATGTGATGTAACTTATATAATAAGAATGTAATGTGAATGATAATGATTGTAATATAATTTAATATATAGAGCAAACCAGCAAAATATAAAATCCCTAACCATGAAGTATTATTTCTACCCGCATGTTAGTTGTTTATGGTAATGTTTAAGTGTTGCAATTACAAATCTTATATATCGTTATGCATGTGCCTTCCAAATAGCCAAGAGTTGAGCGTTGAAACGTAAAAGTCACATCAACTACGTCTGTAGATTTGAACCTTGAATCATCCCATTGGGGGTGTAATGTTCATGTGTGCTTCTCTTTCTATTCAAAAGATTATCCTTACTTCTTTTGGAGTTTGACTTTTTCTCCGTTATAATTACCCCTTTCATATTGGCAGGTCGAGCATTATAATATAAGTAGTGGTTAAATCACATGCTCATACCTCCGTTGGCATTTTATATATACATTTTCTCTTTTTCTTATTTTAAGGGGCGAATCTGAGCATAGTGATGCCCCAGTTCCGATTCGGAACCGCAAAATCTGGAACCAGAGCTGGACCGTGCATTTAAGGGTCCGGATCCCGGTTCGGAACCTAGAACTATCGGTTTCGGTTCAAGCCGGTTTCGGTTCTAACCGGCAATTTTTGATATTTTTTTTGTAATTAACAATTTAGAATTTTCGATAAATAACGAAAATAAAGTAGACGATATATAAAGTTGTAAAAACTGAAATTTGAATTTATTGAATGTTATGAAATATCAATTGTGATAGAAAATTACAAATTACAAAGTATTCAAATGAAAATTGTTTGTGAAATATAGAAAGCACAAATATTGCAAATACAATTACAAATTTATAAAATTTGAAGTTAATCAGAATCATCGTCTTTAAAATCAAAATCGACATCTCCAAATCCATCATTGGCTTCCGTGCTTGCTTCAGTTCCAACATCTGTCTCGGAGTCGTCTTCCTCATCTAAGCGCAAGTGTCTCCAACCGGGTTCTTGTGCTCGGTTTAGCGCATCCGTCCAATCTTTTAAAATTACTTGGGCTTCAAGGTTGGCGGACTTCATGTTGGATCTTCATCATCCAACATATATCCTCCGCTACTAAATGCTTGCTCGACCGCACCATCGATGGTGAGACTGCAAAGAATTCATTTGCTATGATGCAAAGGATCGGATATTGTTCTTGCCTCCTAGACCACCATTGAAGGACATTAACTTATATCGCCCAATTGGAATCACCGTCTTCCCTCACCTACATACAATCTCCAATATATGTTTCGTGCAAATACATATCAAGTTTGCTTTGGAGCGAACTACTACTACCACCTAAGGTGCCTAAAGTACGTTGGTTTATAGCTTGTTGGAATTTTGCTAACAAGAGGTTAGACGAAAATGGGGATGATGAAGATGAAAATGGTCATTTAGGTTGAGATTTTAATAAATGACCATATATTTCGCTATGATGGGCATAAAGTTGATCTAAAGTATGTCTAAGTTGGGTCTTAACAATTTCGGAGTTTGGGAGGTTAAATGATTCTATGGGTACTCTACTCTCGTCCTTGTCTCCTAAAAAGTCTAGAGTGGTTAGAGCTTGGTAATACGTATCTATTAACTGACACACGTCATTATACTTTAACCATTTTATAGCCATAGCATGATAATTGTTTACAACTTGTCAACATGTGAACAAAAGTTAAATTGTATGCTTATAAAACCATAATGATATAAAACACAGTTTGAAGTGGGATAAATACCTGATAAATCCTTTGTTACATTTGAAAAAAAAATTCTAATAGATCATGCATTTGTTTGGAAGATTCCCAATTAGAAGCATATAAACACAAATCGTCAACTTCTTTTCTCAAAAAATCTGCTAAGTAATCCTTGTAAGGATAAGTAGCTTGTAACATATTGTAGGTGGCATTCCACCTAGTAGAAATATCGATTGGAAAACGGTGGGATTTTACCCCCGTTTGAGCACAATAAGAAAACCATTTTCTCATAAAAATTTTGTTTCCATGCAAAAAGGCAATTGCCGCACGAATAGATTCTATTTCATATTTAAAAACTTTCAAACCATCTAGAACCACTAAGTTTAAAATATGAGTAATAGAATGAGTA
>AYJT01000205.1:0-12367 GCA_001278415.1 Ocimum tenuiflorum | reverse complement strand
ATAATAATAATAATAATAATAATAATAATAATAAAATTATTATTTGTAAAGATGTATTTCAGTTTTCTATTGTTATGGTTATTGCAAAGAGTTTCAATTCGATATACATAAGTGGATCCATGCCCTTGAACAAACCAGTTGAAATGTAGGACCTAATCGGCCCAAACTCTAATAGACGAATCACAAGCTAATCTAACACTGAATATATGATGTGATGCTTGCATCTTCTATACTATACTACTTCTACCATGTGTATTTCAAGAATTCATAATCGCCTAAAAAAACTAAATTAGATTGGAAAAATCTGTATTCATTTAATGGATTTAAATATTTTACCCAATTGTGCTCAAGGATAAACAATTCGAATCATGGTCAAAATTAATTTGATTTTAAATAATCACAGCTCTCATTTTTAATTCAAAATATAGAAATAATGTATAAATAATCATAGCTCTCATTTTCATTTATTTTAATGAATATCAACAGAAAAATATTCCTCTGAAGATGTATTTAATTTCAGTTAAGAGAATTTACATACCAATTATGGTTTATTTATAGAAGCTATAATCGTAAACAACTTGATAACATTATAATTTTATCAGTATTACCAATGGGGTCAATATTTCTTTGCTGTCGACACTTGAGCAAAATTGGAACATAAAAGAACGAAAGAAGAAGAACTGTTGGAAGAGATGAACTAAATCGAATTCTGTTGAAAAAAAATATTTATTTAATTACATCAATCATTTACAAAACACCAGTCTTCTAATTACGACTAACGACTAATCACTTAATCAGAAATGGTGAAATTGTAGTGTACAACAAAATGAGTGATTTAAGAATACAGAATGAATGAAACTATTAACAGATTTTTACAACTTAATTCATTGTTAAAACTACCCCATTCAGAATGAAGAATCAGAATTTGAAGCTCCCTCACGAGATCTTCAGAGGCTCGGGAGGAGGATGCTTCTTCGACCAATAAGAGCGCACGGTTAAAACCCGGTCTAACAGCTCCTGTGGCACCGGTTCTCCCCGTCTCTGCTGAGGGGCAATGCTAGCTGTATGGACTAAGGTCTTCCATTTATCCTATAATCAAAATATGGACACCGTAATAATTATTTATTGCTTCATTAAATGGATGTATGAATCTAGGCCTACATAAGTGGTAGAATATATTCCATGTGATAAGATCATCTGCCTTGACACAGCTATAAGATTCAGTAGCAATAATAGCATATGATGCCAAGTTATCATATCCCTCGGACAATACAAGAAACAAAAAAAATCATCACTAAAGGAAAAAAAAGCAAGTTATCAGGAAGACTTGCAATCTTTGATGATAAAAAATTTTACAGGACCCCACAGTCAATGTTATCAAATCATAGGTATGAGAGATAACGAACCTTCAAATCAACGTATGTCCTATGATCAGCATTCTCGAAAGCACGCATTTTAACATCCCGCCACCTGCACACGCAAAAGGAATTTGAACAGTGTTACTGGATGAAATTTGCAAGCAAAATCCAATAATAATATCATTAGTCCATGTATTGTATGAATTCAAGATCATGCACGATGTCCTTTACCTTCCAGTTCCCAACTTTTCAACTGCTTCAACTAGTGCTTCCACTTCTCTCACTGAAAACGGTCTCCTAGTTCTACGCTGTGAAATATCACTATGTTTAGGTTTTAAATTTAAAGGAACTATAGCAAGTGCCTCCGCATTCATTGGAGGGACTGGAATCAATGCCTTGGAGTCACCATCTGTTAGCATATTATCAGGGGTCATTGGGCAGGATATGAAGTCATTATTGTCCACATTGTCCAACTTCGCAACTAGTGGAGGGTCCAGAGAGGCATTTGAGACTCCTGAATGAGTCACTGGGGAGATAGAAGACCTGCTAGATATGAAACACAATCAGATCATTTACTCATAAATGGAAATCAATCTACGATTCCTGATTACATTGAACTTAGAACAATTCTGAAGCATCATTTCCCATCTGAAGTGTTATCACTTCGATATGTGCTCCATTAGTTTTTAAATAAAGAGCCCTATGAGTAGAGAGACCACGAAACAGCTTGGATGTGGCATTTGGAAAACATTCATTTGGAAGCATTGAATAGAGATTCAAAACAACTAATATTGTGTGTTTCTAAAACCCAAGCAAAACTGTCCAAGCCACGTGTATTATTCTGGGAGATTAAAGTTCAGCTCTAACAGTAGCATTAAAATTAAAATACTAAAATAACAATACCTAGCCAGTGGTTGATGTGAATCACATGGTGATGACACAGGAGGAATTTTCTTCGGAGTCTCAGATGAGGAAACATGAGTGAAACTCGGCTCTAATATAAAACCTAAATTTTCAGGGTTGGCACAATGAGAAATACCAGTTTGCTGCAAAGTTCTATGGTCATCTCTGACCTTCTTCCCTTGAAAAACTACCTCAACTCCTATTCCACCCCCAAGCATAGCAGCAACTGCATCCATAACAGTCCTCTGAAAAGAGGATATGTACATACGTCAAATAGATGTATTAAGCATAACTGTATCAAATTAATGACACAAATATGATATTCAGATAAAGATTTACATGCCCGAGATATTAGTGGAGAGGGCGTTTAGTCCCACATATGCATCAATTGGCACAAGATGTTCCATAATAAGAAGATTAGGAAATATTAGAACACAGACCTTCATAGAACCAACAGTTGCAGTTTCCGGGACCTCAATATACAGCTCTGGCACCTTGAAGGACTTGATCCTAAAACCCACTGAAGGAATATACAACAAATGTCTGAGAATTGCCTGCACAAAATAATAAATTCAAGCCAACAGTACAACATACACATGAAAGAATTCTTGTACCATGAGGATCCTTTGCCTTTGTGTGACCCTTAATTGAAGCTCCACTAGCTGCAGAATGTCACAGCACTATCAAGAATTCTGGTGATACAAGTTTCATTTACAAATAGGATAGATGATTTCTGTCAAGATCATACCCGAGTTATTTATTTCTACCCTCATCCCTTTCTCAGGCAAATCGTAGATACTATCACTGCTCTGCTCCTGATCAAACACAACGCCAAAGCTGTGATCAGACAATTTTCTTTCCTTTAGAGGTGCTCGTTGATATCTTTCTCGTGCATAAATGCCCTTCCGATATCGGTGGAATGACTTCATTCCCTCACCTGTATCCAAAAACCACAAAAGTGTAAGAAGTATATCATATATAAACCGAGTCTTATGCTTGTTGGTTAGTCCATTAAGTGTGTAGAGATGGGTTGTTTTTACTTACTAGTGTTGTAAAGTTCATAATCAATCTGCATGGGAGCTGCCTTCCAGTATTTGGATGCTGTCTTCTTCCTAGATCTATGGCGTCCAGCACGAGGTTGTGGCCTCTGGGGCCTGCTCTTGGTGCTAGTCTTATTGCACCTAAAAGAAATTTCGTCATTATCTCTAATCCCTAACTTTACATTGTTGTAGCACTTCTGCACTAAAGCACCAGGATCCGAATCTCTGTACAAGGGATACTTTATGCTACTTTCTGGGTTAGTCAGAACATTAGTATTCACATATTCACCGACTGGGTCATTTACGGTTAATGTGTCAGCCAAAGATAAGTCACCTATCTGATTTTTTCCATCCTCTGATTGCACTTCTGATCTATTCTCTACTTTTCTGTCGAAACTATTACCAACACAATTGGACCTTCCAATTTTACATGTAGTATTTTCATCCAAATTCCTCTCCTCAGCCATCCCTAGCTTTATATCACAATCAATTTTCTCGAGGGAATCAGAAGTAGCACGTGCAGTAGCCTGTTCAACGACCTCATCATTTCCTGCTTGAGGAATACCCTTAGAGAGATTATGATCCTCTGCAGAAATTTTTGGAACAAATGCACTCTCAGCAAAACTTCCATGGTCAAAGCTTTCTGATTTCACAGCTTTATCATCCTCAGGCTGCACTTTCTCATTTCTGTCTCTGGAACTGCCAAGCCGGGGTTCAACCTCTGCTGCATTACTAGAAGCAGAACTTTCACTCTCCAGTAACAATTTGCCAGCTACTGCTGCAAGCAATTCAAAGGCACAAAATTGGTTGTCCTCCACAAACTTTTTGCGTGGGCCTCTCTTCTGGGAAGACAATACAAATATGAGGTTCTTGGTTACATGCTGAGTTACATGGATGGCAGAAAATACGTAAATTAGGAAATTGTTTACCCTAATGGATCTAGGAGCTCTGGGAACAACAGGAGCTCGATACCCATTGAATCCATAATCCAGCCTATTCTTTAACACCATAACTTAGGCAGGACAGCAATATGGAATTTCAAGGAATAAAGCTGCGTCGTAAAATCAACCTCAATCTACATAACATCCATCAATTAATGACGTCAGAGTCAGAACCCAGAAAGAACCAAAATACAAGAAAATAAGCAGGGAGGACACGACATCATCAACAAAGATAAAGAGAGAAAATAACAATTTTCTAATTATGTGATCCGTCAACGCCTATCAAAGAGAATATGATCTCTGATTTTTGGAACCAACATTATATGTAGAATTGTAGATGATCTAAACCCCATCCTGAAACCCTCAAGAGTTGCAGTGAATGGAACAAGAAAACTACTAAAAATTGTCAAGAAGAGAGATTCATGATCATCAGTGCACAAACACCAGAAACTGATTAAAATTACATAATGTTCCACCAAAAGTTCTCTCATCATGAATCGAGTTTTCAGCCGAAGAATGGAAGATTATCGCTATCAAACCGTCCGCTCATATCATTATTTAGAATTACGCGAAAATAAAAAAGGTTGCTTGAAAAGTCAATATATACGAATAAGGCTTGATTTCCTATGATCATTCTGTCACAAAATCCAATTCGCAAGATTTTAATTGGGACAATAGCAAAAGTTGTTGATGGAAATAAAAAAACTCAAATTTATCAGATCTTGCCGTCTGATTCCAGAGTCTGATCAACTGATCAGACCCCTGCAAGGATCAAACGCAGGAAATCATATTTATAACCATCTTAAACAACAAATGCAGAAGTGAGAAATTACACAATTCACCCAAAAATCAACTGCTGGATTCATAATCAAAAGCCTAAATTCTTCATTCCTTCAAATTAAAGCAATGGAACTCCACGAAATTCGATCAGATCTCAGCAGGATCAAACTCATGCAAACAAATTCCGCCACTTTAACAAACTTAAAACCCAAAATAGAAGACCGTCAAAACCCACACCAAAGCGCACCGGAATTACGACCACACAGATAGAAAAAAATTTAAGAAAAGAAAAAACCCAGAGAAACAATAACCTTAAAACTTTTGATCTGATCAGGCGGAGAAATCTACGCGTGCAATTTCTGTTCTCCCCGTAAAGATTCCAACAAGAATTTCAAATTTACGTCACGCAATTAGATTTCAAAGTATATATACAAAAGAAGAAAAAGAAAATGTTTTGTGGACAAGAAATTTAAAAAAAAGAATAAGAATTGGGTTTTAATAAAACCTCAGCGGGTTTGGGGAAAACGGAAATAACCAACCAACAAATGGGCAATAAAACCTTTAGTTTGGTGGTGATTGTTTATATGTATGTATCGACCGGAAACCGCCTCAGCCGGTCACGGGGGCACAGTTGTCTTGTCAGGCCAATGCCAATCTCGTTGAGAGTTTTCTTGTGGGTAAGGAGGAGGAGGGATCGGCTACCGTGGACCCCACTTGCTACCATTTTTGAACCCTCTTTACCACCACCACATGTCCCTCTTAACAACATTATCTTCCTCCACAATCCAACAATTTCTTTTATATATTTGTGTAATTCCACTGCATATTCTATATTCTTTAAGGAGTTCTAGTGTTGTTTTTTAACACTTATTAAAAGTGGATGGTCTCATATACTTTTCTTTTTCTTTACGTTTTGAAACGTTATAAGTTTTTTTATTTGTCTTCGGAGATTCACTCGAAAGTATCATACTTTTGATCAAATAATGGATGCTCTTACTATTGAATAAGTTTCAATGGCAAATGTGCGTAACAACTAACAATGGTAACTTCAGCTACAAAAAAGCCAAGTATGTAACTAAATTACCAAGTTCTATTCATGATTATGATTGCGGCTAATAAGTCTTTGCTTTGATGATGACAAATTTGTTTCACTAAATTCTGAAATTCGCTTACAATTGTTTTTTGCGACTCATGAATACTGAATTAGTGATAAAGACTGTATTTCAATAAAAATAGAGCAATAATGACAGATATATGTAATAGTTTGTGCCTAAATTATTTTTTCTAATATCCTAAAATAATTGCAATATGACAACGTATAACATTTCCAACAGCATATTATAATAACAATAATTATATTTACAGTAACAATTTTACTTTTGTAATTATTTTATAACAGCAACATTTTAATAATATATAACAAAAATATTATTAAATATCATAGTAATATATTTATCTGACTTGAGATCCTCTACTCTATAATGATGCTCCACTCTCGATACCACTTTCAAAAATATTAATAATAGATATTATAAAAATAAAAATTAATTATGATATAATACACTCTCATTAGTATTTATAAACAAAAAATTGAATTTTAAAAAATCACAAATATAACTATGAATTAATCAACTTCAGTAGTGAATATTAATTAGAATATAAATACTAAAATTATTACATACCCTAATTTGGTGGAGTATAAATTTTGTTGAACTCGTAAAATTATCATAAGTTATATTTTACAAAAAAAAAATTATAAAAATGGAAAGAAGTTAGAACATGCCATATGCCTATGTTCAATTAAGTGCGTGAATTTACAGTCTGGATCTTCTGTTATACAACGATGTTACGCATTGTGTTATATTGTTTGGATTACTGTCAAGTGTATAAATCAATGGAGATAACTCATATACCTAATAAAGAAAGATTCTATCATAATTAATCTCCCTTAATTAATACACTTGTTAATAATTCAAGCAATGTAATATAATGTGCAACACCATTATGTAACAAGAATCCGGAGTAGTGAATTTGAGACTTGTTAGCAGACTTTTATTTCTAAAAAGTATACGTATTCGATTGCATGCCATGAAATTGGAAAGCAGAAATTTGCTACCTTGGTTCTCTTTTATTTTTTATTATTATTTGCTCTTTGCGTCGAGGCGTGGAAGTTTGAGTTAATGTTTATATGCTTGAATAGAAGATAGAACTGTAAAAATGTCAAAGAAGTTAAAAAAATTATAGTTTCTCGTGTATTTTGTTTGATTGGTCTACTGCAGTCCATAAAATCGTTTTGAAGTATTATCTCCAACATTTTCGTATTAAGAACTTCAATCCAAGATAAATTGATCCTTTTTATGGCGTCAAATCTTATGTTGTATACCTCATTTTCTATATTTGCACATGATAACTTATTGATGGCGTTTGATTGATGAGTTTGGGATGAAAGTACAGAATGAAATTCAAAATATATTGTTTGGTTGGTGATTTGGGAATGATTCATTAATATTTGAGAATCAATCAAACTCTTTTAACTTGGTGGGTTTCATTCTTAAACCTACAGTTATTTCCTCTATGATCAAATCCCTAATCATAGTGATTTCTGACAGTTAAATCAAACGTCACTGTTACATTTACATCAAAAATAGACCGGGTTGCTTGCAAAAACATAACATACTTTGCATTTATCAATCCTAGTATAAATATTTGTGAATTTTAGACGATATTTGGTATAATTATCAGGAATCACTATAAATATTGAGTTTGATAGTCAATGGAATGAATATAAATATGAGAAATATGCTTTGAGATTTTTACATAAGCATTTAAGATTAAATCTCCATATGTTGAAATCCATATTTTAATTCTTTTGACATATCAAAATCCTAGAAGACGTTACGTCTCTCTATTTGGATGCTATCTATTTTAACTTCTTGAAATTAGAATAGACTTGAAGCCCTAATCATTAGGGGAATCCTATGACCAATGCTGCATAGTTAGACATACACACATGTGCTTTGAGATTTTGATATGTAAGCAGTTTAAGATTCAATATCCATGTATCGGAATCTATATTTTTATTCTTATGACATTAAAATTCTAAAAGACGTTGATAGTGTCAAATTTGACATAATGACTTCTCAACCCCGAAGAAAAAACTTCTCCTCTGTTTGAATGGTTTGGATCCCTTGTTACATAATGGTGTTGCACATTGTGTTACATTGCTTAGATTATTGATAAGTATACAAATCAATGGAGATAAATCAGGTCCCTAATAAATAAAAATTCTACCATAAGAATATTCATTGATTGATACATTTGTCAATACAAGCAATGTAACAAATGTGTAACATCATCGTATAATAGGTGATCCGGGATGCTATTCAGATGCTATTTATCTAAACTTCTTTAAATTAGAATAAACTTGAAGCAGGCCATATAGTCAACCTTGTATCATCCTCTCAAGCAAAGGCTTCAATCAACATTTGTCCTCCTTGTACAAACTACAAAATATAGTCTGCAACTGCATAGGCCTGATCTAAACGGTGGCCCAGGCTTTGGTGGGTTTTGGCAGGTTAGCTTGGTTTGCCATTTTATTTATTTATTTTTAAATTTACTTGAAGTTCATCAAAAAAGTCGAACAGTTTTCCAAAAGGGTATATATCGATACAGATAATACTAAGGGATTTCTCATTTCGATGATTTTTATTTTTATTGTTCATTTTCAAATTTATATATAAGTCTGTAGGGTAAACTCAACACCGAAAATTTAGTTTCAAAGTTTTAGGATTTTTAATTTTCAAAATTTATTTATAATTATTAAAAGATAATAGATTTTAAAAAATAATAGGCATTAAAAATCGAAAGGAAAAACACCTCCTCTTACTGAAAGTTGGAAATAGGAGTTTTTGGTTATCCATTGTATCTTTAAACATAATTAAAATTCTCGCATGTAGTCTGAGCTTTTTTATTGAAGTAGAGCTTTTGTATGGTAACGGTTGAAATCATAATCAAAATTTTGCGTTTAAATATTTTAAAAATAAAATCTTTGTATTTTTGTTTTTTCAATAACAAATGGGCCAGATCTGATGAAGATGATAAATCCTGATAAAATGAACAACCATAGGCCTGGTTTTGGGCTAAAACATATGGCCAGATAAACTGCTGATCAATTGTTCCAAACCTTGAAAACGATGACACGTCCACAAACATATAATACCAACAAATTATTAATTCAAAATTTGAAAATGTTTTCTTATGCCCCAGTATAGGAATAAAAAATGTGTCGCTTTTCAACAAATTTATATATCTTTATATAGGTATTTGGATCTTATATTTAATATGCTAACAAAGTTATTCACCTGTATTTGTATTCTCTATAAATCGTATAGTCAGTAAGCAAAAACAAATTGTAGGTCTCAAAACATTCAAATATCTCATAACTCATAAGCCCATCTTAGTAAAAAATTAGTATTTAGTAGAATAATGCGTTATTATTGACTTGTGCAGCTTGTAATATACTACTGTTGCCCTTACAGTTCCTATGCACGACAAAAAATTTTAAAACTAGGCATCTATTACAAACAATTATTGACCATCACAAAATTATACTAAGTAAATTTTGTGGTTTGACAACGCCCCATCCATTGTCACTATTGATGAACTAGATATAATCAAATTTGGTAATATTCTTATGTATTTCATTATTAATTTTATGTAAATTTCATAACTATTATGCGCTTTCATCCATGTTTTCCGTAGACTTTTTTTTTCGAAAAAACTTGGAATTGTTAGGCAATTAATGAAACAAGCAATAACAGATCATAAACTCACGGGTATGGATTTTAAGTCTTATTTAAGTCCTGTTGCTTTCCATTTCATATACAATGAGTTTTATTTTTTTAATACTCACCCACCGTTATTGGAAGGGATTTGAAATTCGAAACTCTTAATACCTAAAACAGTACATAACCTAAGAGACAAAATAATTATTTGTAGGTATGTCCAACAATGATATCAATACTTGATAACCTTATTTCCTACAATATCTGTTGAAGGTAGTTATGTTAGTTAATGTTCAAGAATGCTTATGTCTAAAGTGTTTGGAGCTATGGGGAGACAAAATCAATTCCCATAGATACCGAGGAATAATTATCCAACATGCCGTCAACTAATTTATCCCATCCCAAAAAAAAGAGAACACACAATATGAATGGGATTCGCATATCAATTACTTTTGTTGAGAAGCATCAATTTCTTCTTTAGATTGCTTCTCATGGGGCCTAAAGTTGAAACAAACTATATCAAATATTCATGACTACAATAAAGAGTGGATACAGATTTTTTTTCCCCGCTTAAAAAAATTGTACAGTTTGATTATTTAAATTATATAGGTGAACCGAATGAGATGCATAACTATGTAAATTAGTTGACTGATGATCTAAGTAAAACGAAATTTCATATATATAACTAGGAAAGAAAATGAAAAAAAAAATACAGAAAACACAACTCAATAAATTATAAATCGGTGTGGAATCTCAAGTTCTAAATAGTTCCATTTAAAGACTCAATAGGCTCAAATTTTTGCCAAATAAGAAGCTCTTTGTAGAAAAACCCTCTCTATACGGAAAAATGCACATGTGATACAATAAAATTTTAGCCACATGCGACATGACATTACAGTTGTGGAATTTGTGTATAAAGATTATCCTTGGGAAAAAAAAATAATTATCCTTGATAAAAACTTGTATTAGACCGCCTGAACAATTTAGGCGGATCTAAATAGTTCATTTTCATCAACCAAAACCCATATGTACCGGTCGTGGATCCTAAATCCATACCAATATCCTTCATAGATTCTAAACTCAAATTCACCTAAATGATTTAGGCGATTCAAAAGAAGACCTCTTCTTTGGTCTTTAAATTCCCGTTGTTGATTTATGTATAAAAACATTTAATTAGCGAGATTTAAAATTTGAGCCCCACTTCCCTCTCCTTTCCAACTCAAAAATAAATAAATAAAGAGGGAGGGAGCACTTTGTAATCGGTGCAATGGTCTAAGAAAATAAAAGTTAATAGCTATTAAAAACTAAAGATCTTCTAGTGCGGAAAAATCTTTTAAGCCATTGTAAATAGTCTTTTATTGTTTTTTCTTTTAGCAAAATAATAATTCATTAACTTCGATCCCGGGATGCAAGTGTTAAAACTTGTACCGGAAAATCATCGGTCAAAATGACCATGTCATTACAACTAGCCCCAAAATGAGCGAAATAATGTGCAACGCTATTCGCTTTACGAAACATATGACAAATATCAACAAGAAAATCTCCATTCACATGATTGATCATAATTGCCATATCACGAGTTAAAAAATGAGAAGATCTATTGGCCTTCTTTAACTCATATACAACCTCCATAGAATCGAGAAACAAGGTGAATTTATTCTCCAATGTCAGCATCGCTAAACCCACACCATAAAATCCTGCCAAAATTTCAGCTTCTAATACTGATGTTGGCCTTGGAATCGATTTAGCCATGGCTGCGATAACCATGCCTCTACAGTCCCTCACAATGGCACCAATACCATAAGTCTGATTAGCCTCATTGAAACTCGCATCCACGTCAACTCGAAACAACCCTTCAGCTGGGCTCGTCCACTCATCACTACCCATAGCAACACTCTGAAATAAATCAGCAGGAACAGACTTTTTTGCTGATTTAAAAGCTTGTAAGAAATTGCAAGCTCACACTCTTGCTCACCTCTTGGACCTGATCTTCACTGTCATGTATTCTACCACAAATATTCCTCCACCTTAGCCACACCCAAATTTCAAAGTCCTCCTTGCCCAGCACTTCTCTAACTTCCATGCGTAAATAAAAAATGGAAGTATTATGCATCTTCTTAATGATAGGCCAAATAGCTTCAAAGTTCCAAGTATCACTCCCATCTTTACATAGATAAAAAGTATGATGGGTTGCTCCCCAATGAGCTTACACAACGTACATATTCCAGATATGGGAATTCTACGCCTTCTCAAATTTATAGGCATGTGAGCAAAATCTTTGACAAACCTCGAAAAGAAAATTTTGACCTTGGGAGGAACGTCGAGACTCCACACCAAATTGTTCCAGCTCTTCTGATCATTATCTGATTGTGGCTCATAAAACCCAATCTCTGCCAAATACGCAGATTTAACTGAAAAGTTCCCATTCTCCTTGTATCTCCAATAGATCAACTCCTCTCTCTCCTTGCAAATAGATGGAATAATACTCGGCCAGAAAAACTTAGTCAGATCATGTTCCTTCATTATCCACAAACTCAGCCTCAGTCATATCAATGATAATC
>AYJT01000172.1:0-10233 GCA_001278415.1 Ocimum tenuiflorum | reverse complement strand
CAAAAGTAAATAATTGTTATGTTAAAACTTGCAATTTTTTTCAAGTTTATATAAAAATTGCAAAAAATAAATATGTTATGTTAAAATATGCAACGTTTATGTGAAAATTGCAAAAGTGAGTAAAGATTGTATTAATTTTTACGATTAATCCAAATATTGCTAAAACATATGTGCTTGTGCTTAAATTATTGTAGTATTTTACTAGAATTATTAAAGGGATAGAGTTAATTAAAAAATGATAATAATTTATGACATTATTAAACTTTGAAATATTTCTTTAAATTTTAGATTGCTTGGGTCATATTGATTCAATTTTACTTGGTTAGAAATATTTGAAATATGAAAAAAATGATAATAAAAATAGACTAGTTGCCTAGGCCCCGTCTAGGCGCTAGGTTTTCCGTCACCGCCCCGACTATCGCCTATTGATTTTTGCAACATTGCTCCAAATCACCCACCTCGAGTGCATGAGTTGGGTTGATGGCTATGTTGCACCCACGGTCTGCCCAATTCACTGTCAAGGCAGTAGTTTCGTGCATGCTACAGCATGTGTTCTTCTCGTTTCGATGTTTTGTGTTGGCATTTTATTTTCGATTTCTTTTCGGATGTTTTAGTTTTTAAATTGCCATTCTAGTCGTTTTTGAAGGTGTAGGCCATTAGTTGTTGCGAACAGTTTGAAAGTGAACATGACCACTTGCAATTGAAATTGGAGTCGTTAGAAGTGGTAAGCGCAATACTCTTGTGTTTGAGTTTGAAAACATGAATGTTGATCTGAATTTTGCGTCGTGTTTCGGTCGAGTAAGATATGAAGATATGATTTATGTCTGGGTGTCTTTGTTGTGTTTTTGCATTATCGTTTACAGAAACACTGTGATCATTAGTTAAGCTGGTGATGGGTTGAAATTTAACATGGTCAATGCCGATATGGTAATTATTGTTGACGTACTTCAAAGTGAATTTTAAGTTGGTAAGATATGAATGATTTGTTAAAGAGTTGTGTGTGAATAATGGTGATTGTATTTGAAACTCTAAGACGTTCGATCTCTTCACCAAAGGATACATTGGTGTGAATTTTGAAAGGTAGAGATCAATCAGATTCTTGTAATTCCTAGTGAGATCTTTCTTTTTTGTATATTTGTACTATTATTTTCAATGATTTATAACTACGGATTATTGATCATTCTAGAGGGATCATACTTTATTTTGTGATGGCCATGTGCCTGATTTAGAATATGTGATTGGTAATGTGGTTAGGATACTAGTTTGGACCTTTTCATCTCGTACCGTCTAACGTTTCATGTTATTTTGATGGTTAATGTTGATCACATTATTTTGGTCGTGACAATATTTTTAATAATAATTAAAAAATTGATATGATGTTTTGAGAAATATGAGCGTGGACAGTGGCGGAACTAGAGGGTGTCTGATTTTTTTCTTATTTGTGTGTAATTTTTTTTATGTAATATATAATGGAGTTCCCAAAATTAATTTCTGGTTCCACCACTGAGTGTGGAATTGCATTATTAAACTCAATGCTTTAACAGTTGAGGTGCACATACAAATTTTTATTTCACATGAGCCTGAGACGGATTATATGTGAGTTTTAGTACATAACTTTGCACGTCTCGTTGAATTTTTACAAGTCATTAATTCGTTGTGCATGGAGCAAGTTCTCAAATCACATCACTTGCTTGGATTTATGTTAATTTATTGGTGCTAATACGGGGAAGCATTTGACTTTCTAAATTATATATTTTCCATAATTACCTTGTTTGGTATCAGATTTGTCATTTTATCTTCCTTTAGAAAGTACAAACCATCCAAAAATCTAACAAATTTGTATGATTTATAATTTTATTTGTGTTCAAATATTTCCTTATATGCATAATGCAGATATGCTTATTGTAGAAATTCTCATTGAATTGTGGTTCATCTTTGAATTTAAGAGGTGATGAAAGTGAAGCCAGTCATGCCGGACAGCTTCTAAAGGTAAACTTAATAATAAATGTCTCATCTCATATTTTGTGGTTTTTAGATGTTTATGGATTCTTGTGAGGTTGAGTCTAAGAGCTTGTAGTTGTTCCAAAATTTCATGTTATGATGTTGAGATGTGTAAAATTATCTTTAATGATCAACAATAGATTTGATGTTCTATTATTGTCATAGAGTAAATTGTTAGATGGTTCTATTTGAGATGGACTTGATGTCTGTAATATTTGGTGTACAATGACCGTGTGATATCACATTATTGTGGCCTATTTTTGTTGTTTGGACCTCATGGTTTTAAGGAATTTTTTATTATTAAATATTGTGATTGTAAACCATAGCACATGTTGGGTGGTTCAAGGGACGGATCCACAAATTTTTGTTAGGGGGACTCAACTCTTTATGAGATACAAATTCGACGATATTATTATCTTTTTCAACTCATTTGTTAACATCAGTGACTTTCTATATAATTTTTCTCTTCTTTCTTCTTTCATATTCTGCCAATGATACTCTCTCTTTTTCATTTTCTATATTTCTAAAAAATACAATGAGAGACTAGCATATAAATAATCGATAACTTCATTATAAAAATATATTAATTTTCCAACTTGGGGGCCGGGGGCTGAAGCCCCCCTTTTTATAATTTGGGTCCGTCCCTAGGTGGTCCTTAGCA
The DNA here is from genome assembly GCA_001278415.1 of Ocimum tenuiflorum. Taxonomy (NCBI): domain Eukaryota; kingdom Viridiplantae; phylum Streptophyta; class Magnoliopsida; order Lamiales; family Lamiaceae; genus Ocimum; species Ocimum tenuiflorum. The sequence continues at coordinate 7,571 of AYJT01000172.1, read as the reverse complement.
TTCAATGGGTGTGACGTACTAATATTATATTATTTTTATCACGATATTTCTTGTACAAGGATGATCTATTTGCTCTTAGGGATTCCTTAAATTTTTGAGCTATTCGTGCTTGGGCAACCGTATCTGAGAATTATGAGGTAAACTAAGTTCTTTCACAGTTCTCTATGTCAAAAAAGAAAGAAAAAATCCTCTAATGAAAATGCAGAAGTTTTAGGACTACAATTGCATAAAACTCTAATTTATAGAGATATTTAATTGTTTGGGATAACGGATAACGTAGCCGTCGATTGTGCCTCTTCTATCTTTATGAAAAATCTCCTAAACGAGGATGAAAGTTGGAGATTATTTTGTTAGAGAGCATTCCAGCATGAAGATTGCCCTTCTGAACCAGAGGAAGTAGGAAAGGAGATTGTGGATTCATGCAAAGGAATATCATTATCCATTGCTGTGATTGGAAGCAGTCTTTTGAAGTCACCTAGAACCATTAACTTTCCCGATTAAAAAGTGATATAAAATCGATTCCCGATTCAAAAGAGAAACACAAAAGCTTTGATGCATTGATTTCTAATTACAAGTTATAACCACCTGCCTCCTCATTTTCTATATATGGGAGTTTACAGGTGGCTTTTCTCCAACATTCCCATCTCAGATATCATCAAACTCTGGGTAGCTGAGGGATTTCTCAAAGACCCAAATTTCAAGAGATTTCAGAGGATTATATAAAGGCTCTTATTGATAGAAATCTCATTTTAGTTCGTTCACATTTAGTCACACCCACAAACTCAAATCTTGCGACATTCATGATCTTTTGACCGAACTTACTTAAAACTAGCCGAGCAGCAGGGATTTTGTTCATTACTAGCGAAAGTGAAATAGTAGTCACTCATCGTCGTCTCATATATTCTGAAAGGTGCTAGTTCCTAGAAACCGAAACCCCATTTGCACGCTCTGTCATGGCATATATTGTTTTTGAGAAGGCTATGTATGAATTTAGATTGCTCAGAATTTTGAAATTATCTCATCAACTTAATGCAACAGAAAATCTATTCAGATGTGTTAACTTGCGGTACATTAATGCATCTTTCCTTGGTGAGCTTACAAGTTCAATATCCCTTCCATGGAGTCTTCAAACCTTGATCTACACTGATTTTCCTATGCTCCGATTCGGATTTGGACGCTGCAACAACTCAGACATTCGGAGTGTTTCTTCCTGATCCATGTAATTGTCAGCATGAATATGAATTCCCTATTCTATTTGTACAAGTGCAACATTCTTTAAGTTGAAACGAGGTTGCAAACTCAATCCACCAGTGACAATGCACATCTTTGCTTGTGGTCCTAAACAATATACACATCCCTTCTTATCCACGTCGTTGGCCACATCTACAAATCCAAGTTCATGTTAACTTGAACAGGCTCGGCATAGCCGGATGAGGTGAAAGATACGCAATAAGATTTGTGATCCTAATTGGATTAGAACAAGATATATTAATCTCCAAATGCATCTTGTGATATGATATACTAATCAGATTAGTGTTAGATATTATATCTACTAATATAATAATCCAAAATAGATTCTAAAATTACTTATTTTCCACTTTCCCTCTCAAAACCTCATATCTTTGCCACTTTTCTCTAAAAAATATCAAATAATCAACACCATTTTTTTCTTTATTTTATTATTTATTTGTACCATATATATTAATTTTATACAATAAGTAATAAAAACCTTAACAAAATTATAACGAGTCATTTCCAGCAAAAAAGTACAATTTTCACCAATTTTTTTTCTTTTAAATTTATTTTTATATTAATTTATTCAAAACAAATATAAAGATAGTTTTTTTATTTTATCATTTAAGTTGAGCAAATTTTTTAGAGAATATTCTATTTTTGTAGGTTTTTGTTTTACTTTGCTCTTTCTATTTTTGTTAAATTCTTATATACATATGATATGATGTGCAATTAATATCATATAGATTTATAATATAATTATATTGATGATATTGATGGACCAAAATTAAATACATTTTATCATGATAAATCCCCACATATATGTATGGGGTCCAAAGTTTTATGTATGGTGACCAAAAACATTTCGATGCTTTGAATTCATGAGCGGTACCAAACTTTTGAAAAGTCAATTTAGAAGACAACCCACATCTCCACTGTATCAATTCTATTGTGTGCGCGTATTTATTTTTCTCGTGCTAATGACTTATATGATTAATGGATCGGGTGTAGTTTTGAGAGAAAAAAATATCAAGCCAATTTACGTATATCATTCATCAAATCCGGTGCTTAATCTGAGATGGCAGTTTACTCAGCTGTAGTTTCTCTGATCAATACCATTCATCAAATCACCGCCCATCCGCGCCTCTCCAATTCTCTCGAAAACACACAAACGCAAACCCTTCTGGAAAAATGTGGTTTGCTGCTGGATTTCATAGAGGCTCAAAACTATGGTGTAGGTAGCAAAGAAGCAGAAGATGTAGAGAAACAAATCACTTCCGCAGCCCACGCGGTTGAAGATTCCATTGAGTTCCACATTGTCGACCGAATTCATGCTGGAACTTTTGAAGCATCGCTCGATCTGCAACACCTTATTGAAGACATGGATGCTGTTATTGAAAAGGCCAACGAGGTTAAGGCGAAACAAGGATTGAAAGAGGAGAGGCGCATACATCTACCAGGAGTGCCCAGAATGGAGAGTGGAGGCTCTGCCATGGTAGGATTTGAAGATGAGTTGATTTGCCTTCTCGACGAGCTCACAGGAAACCGATCCGATCGGCATACCATCTCTATTGTTGGGATGGGTGGCATGGGTAAGACTACTCTCGCCAAATCTGTTTATGCAAATTTACTCATTAAACACCACTTTGATATTCGTGCTTAGGCAAACATAACTGAGAATTACAATGTAGAAGAAGTTCTCTCACAACTTCTTTATGGTCAAGCAAAATCCTCTAATGGAAATGCAGAAGATTTAGGACTTCAATTGCATAAACTCTAACTGGTAGAAGATATTTGATTTTATTAGACGACGTATGGAGTGCTGATGTTTGGGATGAAGTGAGGCGTTTCTTTCCGGATAATGGAAATGGTAGTCGTGTTGTTATCACAACAAGATTGTCTAACGTAGCCATCGATTGTGGCTCTTCTATCTTCAAGAAAAATCTCCTGACTGAGGACGAAAGCTGGAGATTATTTTGTGATAAGCATTCCAAGTTGAAGATTGCCCTACTGAACTAGAGAAAGTGGGAAAGGAGATTGTTGAATCATGCAAGGGATTACCCCTGTCCATTATTGTGATCGGGAGGAGTCTTTCAAAGTCACCTAGAACCATAGGACACTGGGAGGATGTTGCCAGAAATATAAAATTGATTCCTGATTCGAAAGAGAATCAAGAAAGCTTAGATGTATTGATTTCTAGTTACAACCACCTTCCTCCTCATCTGAAGCCGTGTTTTCTTTACATAGGAGTTTATAAATGGTCCTACTCCGAGCCTATCTCAGATATCATCAAACTTTGGGTTGCTGAAGGATTTCTCAAGTCAAGTGGCACCCGAGTTTTGGAAGAGATTGCAGAGGACTATTTAAAGGATCTGATTGATAGAAATCTTATTATAGTTGGTAGACATAGTCACACTGGCAAACTCAAATCTTGTGAGATTCATGATCTTCTGAGAGATCTTTGCTTGAAACTAGCTGAGCAACAGGGATTTGTTCATGTGAGCGTAAGTGAAATAGTAGGAACTCATCGTTGCCTCATATTTCTGAAAAGTGCTGGTTCCTAGAAACCGGATCCCCATTTGCACGGCATATATAGTTTTTGAGAAAGCGATGGAGTTTTGAAATTACCTTGTCCGCTTAATGCAACAGAAAATCTTTTTAGGGGTGTGAACTTGCGGTACATTAATTCATATTTCTATGGTGAGCTTTCAAGTTCAGTATCCCTCCCATGGAATCTGCAAACCTTAGTCTACACTGGTACTCCTATTACATTTGATGCTCCTATTCAAATTTGGATCCTGCAACAACTCTGGCATTTGGAATGCCGTCTAATCTATCTTCCTGATCCTTGTCAGCATGAACATGAATTCATAATCTTGGAAAATTTGCAAACGCTTAAAACAGCAGTGAATTTCAAGCTGTCGGAGGAGGCGTGCAAGCTCTTTCCCAACGTCAAGAGATTAAGGGTGTTGTAGAGTGTTTACAATTATGGGTACAATGATAGTCTGGTAGATTGTCAGCATAATCTTGGTCGCTTGCATAAACTCGAATCACTCTCTCTGACTTTCATATACGCTGTTTCTTCTCGCTTGAAAGATGTTAAACTGACTCTGTCAAAAACGTTGAAGAAGTTGTCCTTGTGTCACTGCAAGCTTGATTTGGAAGATATGAGAATGATTGGTTCGTTGCCATTATTGGAAGTTCTGAAGCTGGACTCTATTTGCCGAACAAAAAAAGAGTGGAAGTGGAGTCCTGTTGATGGGGAGTTTCTTCGCCTCAAGGTGTTGAAAATCAATCTCAGCTGCCTAAAACAATGGAATGCTGATTGCTCGCAATTTTTTTCCAGTTTTGGAGAAGTTCTTCGTGGGCAGTTTGAGTAAGTGGGATGAGATCCCACGGGGTATGAGTGAAATACCAACACTCCACCTGATTCATTTGAAAAGGGGCAGAATGTCTGCTGCAATTTCAGCAGTGAAAATAAAAGAGGAAAGACTCAAGAATGATGAGAACGATGACCTCCAAATCAAACTCCACTTGTATTATAAAGACGTCCAAAGGTTCAGGAGAATGGTGGAAGAGGGGGGCTAACACTCGATAATATTCAGTTAGAGATACGTTACTAAATGTTAGTTTGTAAAATCGTTGTATTATTTGACGATCGTTTTATAATTTGACTGTGGATGAATGTTTAATGTGAACTCAACAATTTAAAACAAAGGTTTTAACTACTCCTACACTTTTGTGGCACAAATCATTCAGTTATGATATATAATTATTTAGAATAAAAAATTATCAGTTTTTCAATAGTGGGTTATTAACAAAGATTCAAAAAAAAAAAAAATATGTGGCTTAATTTGGACACAATTTGGACAGGCTAATTATTTTCTTAAAACTTTTATCAATAATTAGGAATTTCCGTAGCTAATATTTTTTTCAAATATTTTTGCTTTTGAAAATTCGGCCATATTATTATACATAATACCTATATATAGTACCAAAACCCAAAAAAAGTTTCATGACTAAACAATGAATTACAAACAAATTAAAATTCTTAAAACAATCATGTTAGAGTTAACGAGCTCTACGTCTTGTCAAAGGACCACAATCTCCATTACTCCCATTCATCCTTTTCATTTTGGATAACTTACCAATCCTAGGCTGGGTTAATAACGTGAAATTCTAAACTCAAATTATTCATTTCATATTTGGTACGCCAATCGAGAGGGCCGCGCCAGATTGCAAAGCATTGAGTCATTGTGTTGTGTCGAGGTCGAATTCGAAGTATTGAGGTCCGAGGGTAGAATTCGAGGCTCATGTCTGAGGGTCAAGACCAAGGGTCGACCGAGGGTGGAGCCCGAGGCTGAGGTCCGAGGCTCGAGTTCGAGGTTGAAATCCGAAGCTCGAGTCCGAGTTAGGGTTATGTGCATGGGTAGAGTGCGAGTCCGCGGCACCGGACATGGGCTTTGCGTGCATGGGCCGTAGTTAAGGTTAGTTTTGAGATCTTTTATATGTTGGTTGTTTTGATAGATTGGAGGTCATCTTCTGAGTTTAGGGAGCACTTGTGCTGCTTAGGGATATCATAATTAGTGTGCCCTCTTCGGAGGTTTGGTCATTCGTTCTTATTAATATTGTTTGGTCGTTCGTTCTTAATAATATTCTGATTCTACATCCATCGTCTAACAATATTTTTCTCCCAAAGCAATCCTACACAACTAATTTTCACAAGTTAAAGAACTAACTCAATAAACCAAAATACAATCAACATTCAAACCTCAATCTTTCAAGGACTCGAGCTCGAGCTCGAGCTAACAATTAATCCTAATATTTTCATATATATATCCCCCATTAACACACTGGAAAACAAGAAAAGAAAGAAAATCACAAGAAAAGACGAATATGTAGATTGGATGTTGTTACCTCCCCTTGATAAGTATATGATTCATATTAACCAAACCAGATTTATGCATATTGTGTACTTTGCCTCAGCTGCCTCCATGTTGTTACCTCCGACGAAAATAGTATAACACCTGAATAGTGCAGCTCCAGGCAATTCCGGCAGCAGCACAGAGCAGATGGCAGTGGCGTTGGTATTCGAACCGGAGGGAGGTGGATGCCATGTGGATCGTCGGGGATCCTCTGTTACATAATGGTGTTACACATTGTATTATATTGTTTGAAGTATTGACACGTGTACAAATTAATGAATATCAATCATGTTTCTAATAAAGAAAGATTTTATCATAATTAATCTCCCTTAATTAATACACATATTAAAAATCCATACAATATAAGACAATGTGTAACATTATTATGTAATAGAGAATTGAGAGTGGAGGAATATGACCTTCTTTTACTCGAGTTGAAAATTAGAAATACAATTAAATTGGGACAGATAATTAGCGATGGAAACCGTCCGTCGATACATGTGATAATTTTTTCTTTAAAAAAAAAGGCAAAATCAAATTTTCAGCGACGAAAATCCTCCGTCCCTATACAAAATAAATTTTAGTATGGAAATGAAAATTAGCGACAAAAAGTTTCGTCCTTAATTTTTTTTAAACAATTAAAATAATTCCGCCACAATTAGCATCATTCTCTTTTGAGTCTTTAATATAATGGTGGCGAACGTGAACGGATTAATTGTAGATTAAGATAGCCATGAACGTGACAGCGTGGACCATTTCCATGCAAGACCCTCGAACATCCATTTTTCGACCCACATAATTAAATAAAATTAAATATCTTCGTAATATCAATTTAAAACTAGCTACCGAATTTGACCATTCTGGATTCCCTATTATACTATGGTGTTACAAATTATGTTACACTGTATGGATTATTGACATGCATATCAACTAAGCAAAATTAATTATGATGAAATATTTCTTTATTAGGAACGTAATTTATCTCCATTAATTTATACACTTGTCAATAATCAAAATAATGTATCAAAATATATAGCATCATTGTGTAATAGGAGATCCAGACTGGATTTGACCCCGGCTCAAATCATCCACTTCCTATTCTATCTCAAATCACCATTAAAGCCATGTCACAATGGCCATAGTACAATAGGAATCACAACTTGTGTAGCGTTGTATATCTGATCATTTCTTATTTCAATCAACCATTATACTAATCACAAAATTCAACCAAGTTATGGAAGAAGAAGAAAGCCATCTAAACTCACTAGCAAAAAACTTTCAGAAGAGCGACGTATTTTCCTTCAATCTTCAAACACCGAAACAAGAAGGCCGCAACAGCAAAAAACCAGTATACCTTCTCCTAGCCCTAGTTCTACTAAGCATCGCCTTCTTGGTATTCGGCCTCACCGTGCT
>AYJT01000165.1:0-11219 GCA_001278415.1 Ocimum tenuiflorum | reverse complement strand
CTATCTGTCCTCTAATCGGATGGCGGTTAGAGAGGTTGTAGACCTGAACCGAAAAATACGGTCAGAGCCCAGTATCAAATGATGTTGTGGTTTATTGATTATTGATTGAGTCTTGACGAAAGAAAATTTCGAGACTAGTGCACTATTGGTGCCTTCCAAATAGAACGAACACCGTGGCTACGGAAGAAGGCCTACTTCCCAATTCAGACCAAGATAACAGATAGTGTATATGGATTGAACTAAAACCCAAGCTTGGTATAAATGCATAAACTGATTTTGTCGTACATGGGAGGATTTCAAATGAACCAAAATCCTATGTGTCTGTCATTGATAAATTATGACAGCTCTTGCTTTTATTTATGTACTATTTTCGGCAATGTGTTCACTAAGTGCAAATGTACTTAACTCTGTACGTATTTCTAAACGTGCAGTTTGAGCGTGGATGGAGTTGGAGATGTTGAGCAAGCTGGAAGATTTTGCGAACTAAAGTACCCTGGAATATGTATCTCCATATACGTATTCTAATCGTGTGGTTATGTTGTTCAAACTCTATGTTTTGAGAACTAATGAATAAACTACCTTATATCATTGAATTGTTCCACTGTTCAAACTCTATTATTTTTGTAAAGACTTAAATCGTTTTAATGAATTACAATTCCATTGTTTTACTTGCTTCATTTTTAATTATTACTGCTTCTTTAAGTAGCACACCAGACTTAGAAGGACGAGGCGTACAGAGTGGTATCAGAGCGGCTCACTTTCTTGGACCTGACTCTTTCTTCAAAAGAAAGCTAATCTTCATTCTCTAGTCTCACTCTAAATTAATCCTTTAAACCCGAAACCTTACACCGAGCGACCTAAGAACCTACTGCGATCCGTCAAAAGTGCTCACGTCCGACTCACCATCTCAACCATAAGAAAAGTGTTTCAAAAAAAAGAGTTTGATTTCAAAAGAAACGTATTTTGAAAAAGTGCTTTTGGAAAATGCCCGTGCTGGGTTTTGAAAGCCGAATACCTCAAATCAGGAATGGTAGGGCAAATGCCTGAGACAAAATGTTTCAAAAGAAAAAATTAGCCAAATGGCGAGAAATGAGAAATTTTCATGAAAGCACAATGATTTCAAAATGAGATTTAAGAAAAAAAGACAAATTTTTGGAAAGTCACCTTGCATTTAATACCAAGAGAAGTCGAGAGGCCTTGGATTTACCTCGAACGTAAATGCTTAAGAAGCATGATCTCACATGAATGAACTTGGACCAATGATTAGAAATCCGAATAGATGATGATCGAGAACAAAATCGAGTTGTTAAGAGCAAATCAAATCATCGAAAAAGGACAAATCGTGGATGAAGATCCCAAAATTCTTACAAAAAGGCCGAAGGGCGAGAACATGACGCATAGGGAAAATTGGCAAACAACCACAATGTGGCAAGGAGCAAGTGAAATGACTTCGCGGGAAGTGGGCAGCATTGCCCAAGTCATAGAGACATGTTCAAAGGCCGCGCAACGTAAAAAATGATGGTATAATAAGATGGGGTCATTTGACTCGATTCAATTTGGCCAGCAATGGCAAATTGCCTAAGAGCGACGACCTCAGGAATGAGTTCCAATCCGAGTAGCCCAAGCTGTCGCCCAAATAAGAACCACCCAAGTTGATCGTAGTATATGGCCGTGATTACCTACCGAAGGTGGAATGGATCACCGCGGATTTTAGTCGTGGGGTAGAGTAGAGGATGCCTTGCCTATTCAAACCTATTGATTTTATGTACCCGTTGTGCATGTGTTTGTGATTTATGCATGTTATTTTTGCTTTACTTCTACCTAGTTCTGACTTGAGCAAACATTTTGCAAATGGCATTCGGATACTTCATAGCCAGGCGAGAGCTACCAGCCCGAGCTACACCCACGCAGAGGGTGAGGGCTTTTCACACATACAAGTGGCCACACACAGTTTGACTCAGTTACTGGGCAGTTTGATGTTATGGCATGAGGCCCATGTTTATGGGGTCACTCAGGTCGAGGGTGTGTTTCGGCTAGTGATGTTGATGCTGCCCTACTGGAGAGCATAGGTTGAGTCCGAGGCAGGATCATATGGGGGACGGAGGTTTGCCACGCCGCTTAACAAGGGCAACTTGCATGGATTGGTGCAGTGCATAGTATGCCAGCACGCATGTTTCAGGAGGATGTCGCCTGGCCCTTTCAAGACACACTTTCCTGCCAAAGAGTACCTCAAGATACTCCTGGCTGAGGAAGAGCTAGATAGAGTTGCTATCTATGAGAATGAGATAGTAGAGATCGAGTCTGAACCTGAACCAATACAGCCGCCGGCACAGAAGTTGGTACTTGAGGATGAGGAGGACCCTAAGGATGATTCCGAGGAGGAACCTGAAGATGGGGCTAAGGAGATAGAGGTCGAGCCGTTGCTCGATTGAGCTGATGTCAAGAGCACCACCACGAGAGACCTGTAGCAGAGGAGACTGGAGGATGGCTATCTAAGTGATGACCCTAGTCTACGCCTATATTTCTTGATATCGATTCGAATGTTTTGTAAAGGGATTATCCTCATTTGTCAGATGCTCTGTTCTGCTATTTCTAAATTGTTGTAAAGTCCTCGCAGAGGCATTTTTCCTATCTATGCTATGGTTATTGTTTGAATGATGAGTCTATCTATTTTGGTGATGTGATGCAATTATGGTGTATATGTTGACGTTTTGAATGCTATTATGAATGAGATTGAGATGCATGGAACCCATTGATAGATATATAACTGTATATGAGTGAGTATTGATGGTTTAACATTTTTAGAATGCCAGGATGCAGAAGGAATGTGAGGGCTGAAGGAGGAGGATTCAATGGAGATAGAAATGGAGGACGAGGACTAGGATATGACAGAGACCAGAGCAATAACGGACCTGAGTTAGAGGTCGAATCAGCAGCAGAGTCTGCACCACCACCACCCCACCTGCGAGAAGAATTAGAGAAGTAATTCAGATGCAGAATGCTCTGAAGTTTGACGGGGCAGGGGAATCGAAAGAAGCTAAGGAACGGGTGAGAGCCCTATATAAGATTATCAAGTTCTTGGAATGCACTGATCGTGAGAAGCTAATCTGCATGCACCATCAGTTAGCTGGAGAAGCTAACCGTTGGTGGGAAGAGTTTAGAAAGACTCTAACTAATGAGCAGTACCAAAACTTTACCTGCTCAAACTTCAAGGAGGAATTGTACGAGAGGTACATTCCCTTGAGCTACAAACTGAAGAAGGAGAGTGAGTTCCTTAATCTGAGATAGGGGAAGATGACGGTGGCCGAGTATGATCGCTGTTTCTGTGAGCTGGCTAGATATGTAGTGGCCCATGTGGACACTGATGACTCGAAGGCAAAAAGGTTGAGAGATGAGCTGAGGCCCGAGATTCGAACTGCATTGGCCATTCATGGTAGATTGACCTACAAGGAGATGCTCAACCGAGCCATGGAAGTCGAGGCTTCCCTCCCTGAAGTGGACGAAGGACTAGTTGCAACTGTGGGCCAGCAAAGCCAATGGCAGAAGAGAGTGGGAGGATAGTCCTCGAGGATCTGGTTGGAGCCAAGAAAGCATCAAGAGCCTGTTGTTCAGCCGCCAGTCTCAATGTTATCCGCTGCCGTCGAGCTGTAACAACCAATTTATGAGCCGTTAGAGGAGCAATCAGGTGGTGAGAGCAATGCTGCCTGGGCAAAGTGGAAGTTGTGGCCATTGTGGGAGAGAGCACTATGGAGAGTGCCCCGTGCTTGGGAATAACTACTTCAAGTGTGGGAAAGTAGGATACTTTGCGTCCCAGTGCAAAAGTAGGACCCAAGGGAGTGTCCAAAGGCCCCAAGGATAAGGCCAGCCAGTGAGAGCCATGCAAGCTCAGCAAAGGAATAACCCACTGCAAAATCGACTGCAGAACTGAAGGTCGCAATAGCATTGTCAGGTAGGGACTACGCCATCAATCAGGAAATGGGAGAGGATAACCCGAGGCTCTAAAGAGGGGAGCAAGGAAACTTGACAGGATTGGGTTTGATTGACAATATGCCTAACATTGTTTTATTTGATACTGGAGCATCACAATCCTTTATATTTGAAGCATGCATAGAGAACTTAAATTTATGTCCCGAGGAAACATCCTAGAGTATGAGTGTAGCCACTCCTTCAGGAGAAGTTATGGAGACTACACGTGTGTGTTCAAACCTAGAAATAACCTTAGGTTCTCTAAGACTTCTGATGGGTAGAATATATGTGTTAAGAATGTGGGACGTAGACGTCATATTCGAAATAGATTGGTTAACTAAGAGCTACGCAACAATTCGATGCCGAAAGAGAAGGAACTCATTTCAAAAACCAGGAGAGGATGCTGCTGACTTCTATGGAAACCAAAGAGGGAATATTCCCATCATTTCAGTGCTGCAAGCCGAGAAGTTGGTCAGAATGGAAGGTAGTCGAGCCTACCTGGTATATCTCAATGGAAGCGAAACGGAAGAGAAGCGCCTAGAGGACGCGCCAATTGTACGAGTTTCTGGATGTATTTCTGAAAGAGCTGTCCTGATACTACCAAATCATCAGTTAGAGTTCACAATCGATCTAGAGCCTGGAACAACCCCGATTTCTAAGGCACCATACAGAATGACGCCAAAAGAACTGTAAGAGTTAAAAGCTCAGTTACAAGAGTTGTTAGAGTTGGGATTTATCTGGCCGAGTGTGTCACCATGGGGTGCGCCAGTCTTATTTCTTAAGAAGAAAGAAGGATCGATGAAGATGTGCATTGACTACAGAGAATTGAATATGGTCACACTAAAGAACAAGTATCCATTGCTAAGGATTGATGATTTGTTCGACCAGCTTAGAGGGGCAGGTGTTTTCTCAAAGATCAATTGAGATCAGGCTACCACCAGTTGAAGATCTGAAACGAGGATATTTCCATCACCTTCTTTAGCACCAGATATGGTCATCACGAGTTTGTAGTGATGCCATTTGGACTGACAAATGCACCAGCAGTATTTATGGACCTGATGAACCGAGTCTTCCAACCCTACCTGGATAGTTTTGTGTTGGTCTTTATCGATGACATTCTCATCTACTCAAAGGGAAAACCAGAGCATGAGGAGCACCTAAGGATAGTACTTAAGACCCTGCGAAATGAAATGTTATATGCCAAGTTCAGTAATTGCGAGTTTTGGTTGAGGAAAGTGATGTTCTTGGGCCACATTGTGTTAGCAGATGGCATTAAGGTAGACCCGTCTAAGGTGCAAGCCATGAGTTAATGGAAGACTCCCACTACACCAAATCGAGATTCGAAGTTTCTTGGGTTTAGCTGGATACTATCGTCGTTTCATCAAAGGATTTTCCAAGATAGCCAAGCCTATGACGTGACTTCTACAAAAGCTATTGAAGTTCAAATGGGCGGCCGAATGCGAGGCAAGTTTTCAAGAGTTGAAGAAAGATGACAACTACCCCAGTATTAGCCGTCCCAGAGCCCAAGAAGGACTACGAAGTTTACACCAATGCATCTAAGATTGGATTAGGATGCATACTGATGCAAGATGGTAAAGTGATCGGCTATGCTTCAAGACAGTTGAGACCTCACGAGCTGACTTATCTTATGCACGACCTGGAGTTAGCCGTGATAGTGCATGCTCTAAAGATATGGAGAGATCATCTATATAGAGTATGATATTCGATCTTCACTTATCACAAAAGTATGAAATACTTCTTCGAGCAAAAGGATTTGAACACGAGACAACGTTAATAACTGGAACTGGTAAAGGATCATGACCTCATCATTAACTATTATCCAGGAAAGACGAATACAATAGCAGATGTTTTGAGTTTTAAGACTGAATCGAGAGTGTACGCGCTCTTAACTCACGAAGAAGAACTGATCCAAGAATTTGAAAGGATGAAGTTGAAAGTTTTGATCCCACCTACCATAGTGATGAGCGCCATGGCAGCTTTGACAGTGGTTCCTGACTTAAGGACAAAACTAATTGAGGCTCAATGAAAAGACAAGGAACTAGAGACCCTAAGGGTGAAAGTTTGAACGAAAAAGGCAGACAGATACAAAGAAGCAGTCGATAATGCCCTAATGTTTGAAGGATGAATTGGTGTGCCCGACGATGAAATCTTAAGGAGAAAAATCATAAGTGAAGTGCACGAGATGCCCTATACAGTGCATCCTAGCAGCACCAAAATGTATCAATACCTGAAGCGAAATTTTTGGTTGGATAGAATGAAGAAAGATGTACTAGCCTTCGTAGAAAGCTGCTTGGTCTGTTAGCAAGTTAAGGCCTTACATCAGCGACCCTATGGGAAGTTACAGCCAATAGAGATTCTTGAATGAAGATGGGAGCATATAGCCATGGACTTTGTGACGAGCCTGCCAAAAAGTCGCAGCGAGAAAATACAACAATATGGGTAATTGTAGACCGACTCACCAAGAGCGCTCATTTCATGCCAATCAAGATCACCTATGAATTTGACAAGCTAGCTGAGTTGTACGTATGAGAAATTGTGCGATTTGCATGGTATCCCAACAAAAATCACGTCCAATAGAGATGCGAAATTCACTTCAGAATTTTGGATGAGTTTATAACGAGAAATAAGGATGCGCCTATACTTCAGCACAACGTTTCACCCGCAAACCGATGGCCAGTCAAAATGAACCATCCAAACCTTAGAAGACATGATAAGAATAAGGAGTTTTGGACCAAAGAGGAAATTGGGGAAGAGTTATACCCCTGATTGAGTTTGCTTACAACTATAACTATCAGGCGACGATTGGGATGGCATCGTATGAAGCACTCTCTGGCAAGAAGTCCAAATCTCCCTTATATTGAGATAAAGTAGGTGAAAGAAAAGTGCTTAGACCTGAAGCAGTGGCAGAAATGATCGAAACCATCTGAAAAATTCGAGCTCGTATCAAGGAAGCTCAAGATTGACAAAAGTCATATGCTGATACTAGACGCACCGAGTTCAACTTTGAAGTTGGTGATAAAGTATTCCTAAAAGTATCACCATCTAAAGGGATCACCCAATTCGGAGCAAGTAGGAAGTTAAGACCCTGATATATTGGACCCTACGAAATCCTTGAAAAGATTGGAGCAGCCACTTACCGCCTAGACCTGCCACCCAGATTGGGAAACGTGCACAATGTGGTTCACTGGTCGCAATTGAGGAAGTATATGCATGACCTAAAGCATGTGATCCACCAAGAGGAAGTTGTTATAGAACATGAACTCATAATGAGGAAAGGCTTGAAGCTGCACTTGATCAAAAGGTACAATAGCTCAGAAGCAATTGATTTCACTCGTGAAAGTCTTATGGAAACAACACGGAGTAGAGGAAACGACATGGGAACTCGAGGAGAAGATGAAAAACAAATACATTGAATTATTCATACAAGTCTAAAATTTCGAGGATGAAATTTTTGCAGGGTGGGGAGAATGTAACATCCTGCATATTATATTCCATTTACTTAAGTTCATAGATTAAATTTCCTAGTGACAGGAACATTATAGTGATCGAAGGCTATTATTCGGAGGCCACAAGCGGGAAGAATATGACATGTAACTAATGTTACATGACTTATATCATGAAATCAATTTACGTTGTAGGACGAGTTATAACCCAAGATCCCTTACCCAAGTCCTAATCCTAACCCTCTTTCATCCATGTCAAAATAGTGACATCTTGAGTATCCTCTTTCATTTCTTCCAACCCTCATGTGTTGAGACCCTCTTAAAAACACCAAAGACTCTCTATCTTCTTGCTTGAGCACTTGGGAGAGGAGAAGGAGTCCCTGAAGCTAAAGTCCATTCATCACCATCTTCACCTCATACTCAAGGTTATACCAAGCTCCTTTGTTTCTACCATGGAATTTTTTTATGTGTTCTCGTGGTATTCTTGAAATAGAAGACGAACTATTTTGCTAGATCTCGAAATGCATGATTGAGATGTTGATTTAAGCATTGTTCTTTGAGTTTTGATGCCAAACTTGACATGCACTTCGTGAACCACCATGTCGTCGTTGAGCTTGAATAGTATGACCATCTTTCATGCCATGTTCTTGACATTGAACCTCTTGTATCATGATTGGATCTTGGATTTTCTTGGACAAAATGTGTTATATTTCGAACCTAGACCTTGGATGAACCCTAAGACCCTTATTCTTGCTTGTGGGAACTAGGAAAACCCTAGAATTGAACCTAGAGTGCTAGATATTTACATGATCATCGATAAGTTTGGACCCGAGAGTCCAATTCGACTGAATTTGATCCCCTGATCATGCGATGTTTGATCTCCTTTCACTTTGACTGAATTCAACTCTAATTCAATTGAATTACACTTCAATCGAATTCCAAACCTTAATTCGACCAAAATTCACATCGATCTAATTCCAGACCCAGACCCTATTCCCAATTGCACCTTCAATTACCAAATTTGTCACACTTTAAATGTGGATCGAATTCTTGAACCCCAATTCGATCAAAGTCATACGTCAATTTGATCGAATTGTTTCCATTCGAACATAAATTAAATAAAATCCTTTCTTCTAATTCAATCCATATACGTACCCTAACCCTTTGACTAAACTCGTACATTTAATTAAACGAACATTATGACATAAGAGCCTAAAAATTATTCAAGTTCTAATGAACTATAGTATTTTGATAATCAACAAATATCCTCAATCACGTTATATTCATGAAGGCAATCATGAACCAGATAATCCTGAGACGAGCAGTCGACGAGATCAACGAGATGAACAATCATTGAGATTGATGTGGGTTTTCCTATATACTAAAACTAAAACCAACTGATTTACTATTTTATCAAAATAACATGAAATGCTTTCAATCAAATTGAACTCTCACGAATAAATTGTTTTACATTACCTACTTGTCCTATAATCAGATGGCGGTTAGAGAGGATGAAGATCTAAACTGGCAAATGCGGTCAGAGCTCAATATCAAATGATGATATGGTTTATTGATTATTGATCGAGTCTCGAAGAAAGAAAATATCAACACTAGTGCATTTTTGGTGCTTTTCAAATAGAATGGACACAGTGGTTATGGAAGAAGACCTATTTCTTAGTTCACACCATTATAACAGATAGTGTAGATGGACCGAACTAAAACCCAAGCTTAGTATAAATGCATAAAATAACCGTGACGGACGTGGGAGGATTTCAAATGAACCAAAAACCCATGTGCCTGTCCTTGATAAATTCTAATACTTTCCACTTTTATTTATGTACTATTTTCGGCAATGTGTTCACTGAGTGCAAATATACTCAGCCCTGCATGTATTTCTAAAAGTTCAAGTTGAGCGTGGGTGGAGTTGGAGATGTTGAGCAAGCTGGATGATTTTACAAACTCTAAGTGCCTTGGAATATATATCTCCATATACGTATTCCAACCATGTTGTTCCGCTGTTCAAACTCTATGTTATGAGAACTGATGAATTAACTGTCTTATATCATTCTCGTAAACACTTGAATTGTTTTAATGAATTAGGATTTCGCTATTTTACTTGCTTCATTGTGAATTATTGTTACTTATTTGAGTAGCGCATTGGACCTAGAAAGGACGAGGCGTTACAATCTCTCTTCAAAAATTATACTTGGGAGTTGTTGAATAGACCTACTGCACAAAAGTGCATTGGTTGTAAGTAGATATTCAAGAAAAGGGTTGAGGTTGGATAGTATAAGATATAAAGCTCGGCTGGTGGAATAGGGATATACTCAAGAGGAGGGTATAGATTTTAATGACAAATTTTTACACCATTGGTAAAGCATGTCTTTATAAGGTTGTTGTTGTCTATTGTTGTTCAGGAGTATCTAGAATTGGAGCAGTTGGATGTAAAGACAGTTTTTCTTCATAAAGAGCTTGAAGAAACAATATATATGGAGCCGCCTTTGGGTTCAATCATACTTAGCAATCTACTCCAAAGGAGCTGAGATGCTAGAGATTCTATACACCATTCCTTTCAACTTGGCAATTTGTGCTTCGAGCATATCCGTCCGTGCCCCTTCCAGGAATAGGTACTATCCTCATCGTTAGATATATTAATTCTGTAATGATTGTACTTCCAAGGTGACCAAGATTGTGTCCTTAAAATATAGGATGGGGTATGCTTCTACAACCGAGGCTACGAAGTGCGATTACCACGGGGTGTATGAATCTCTATATTCTCTCTTCCATAATAACCTAAACTTCGATTAAGCATCAACATGGATGGATCGTGCGGAGGACTGGGTGTTTTCCTTTGACAAAAGTCTAAGTCGTGCTCGACCAAATTCATTGGCATGATGCACCAGAATTTGCCATGAGGATCAAAATAGCTCCGCCCAATGCACTAGATCAATTCCGCACATACTGAAGCCACAATTCTTTGAGACTTCTCGCAAAGCTGGCTAATCTCATCGAACAAACGTTAAAACAACCCCTCCAAGTTGAGTAATGGATGGAGAGGTGGTAAGTCTTGCATTAATGATGTGTTGTTGGTCGAGTGAGCCATTTTTTTATTTGAAATGCAAGACATCATCAATGCAAGACGGGACGTAAAGAAGGTAGGTTGGAAATGAATGGACAAGGAATTCAGTGGAAACTAAATGATTTAGTCTTGGGCCACTATCCCAAGTTTAGGACTAAGCTTGTATTGATAGGAATTTTAAATTATTGCAATATTATTTTCTGTGTTTGATAGTTAGAAAGAGGATTCCAGTGAGAGAATTAGCAAGAGCTCTCAAAGGTTGTGATTGTGTGTGAGAGTATATATGTGTCTCGTGCATTGATTATGTGATTATGTGATTACATCGACAACATGATTCTAACTGCCTATAAAATAACATATTCTCTATCCTAATCAACATGAAGATTCCTTCACGCAGAAGGCACATGTTGCTTTATTCTATAAGCTTTCAACTCATTCATAGGTTGTTACTTTGAAGCTATCATCCTTCAAGCGCCATTTTAGGCCCACCGAAATGGGCTATGAATGTATTATTTCGAAGACTTTGAGGAGGTTCCATGGGATGGTTGTCAAAGAGTGTCAATCCTTCGAGCAAGGGCTAGTTGGTCTCTTGAGTGCGCTGCCTTGTAGTCCATTCTTGGGCTTTTTCCTGTGTATAGACTAGTCCTATTTGATGATCTAAGGGCCCAACTTTATTTAAATATATCTTCTGCCAAATATGATAGATATTG
>AYJT01000146.1:0-10930 GCA_001278415.1 Ocimum tenuiflorum | reverse complement strand
GTCGGCGGAGCTGCGAGCTAATGTCCGCCAAAGGGTAGGGTTTCAGGTATATTCCATTCTACTGTAATTTTAATTTCTGTCTTATTTCTTAAAAATTATGAGTGTTCGTCAGTTAGGGGTCTTAATTATGCTGGTAATATGCATTGATGTCTGCAATTTTTGGAGTTATCTTTGGTGGGGGTTGATTTGCAAATGTATAATGGTTGTTGAAGGATTCGTACATATTGGGGGATGATGTATCAATTGTTGAAGGAGAGGGAAGAGATAGAGAGAGGGGCATAGAGATTAGAGAGTGGGACGGTCCATGTAACAAATAAGTTTTCATGATTTCTGATATATAAACTTGCGTTTGATAATTTTACTAATTGTTTAGATTTTATTGCATTATCTTTGTTGATGTGTTTTAATTTATAAAAGATTGAATTTTTAATATTATATTGGTGTAAATATGAGAAAAGTTATGTGAAGAATTAGATTGATCAGTCGCACACAATCTGATCGACGAATTGCTCCAGTAAGGTCTATGGTAGGTGTTAGTTCATAAATGGTGTTGTAGACATGGAAATATTGTTAATGATTAAAGATATAGTAAAGGAAGTGTAGAATTAGCAGTTGCTAATTTGTTGTCTTCAGCTATCTGTTTTCCTTGGAATTGTTTGATATCTTCAGTATTACGGACAACTATCAATTGGAACTGTTTGACAGCAGCTATGTTGAGCTTCAAATGGTCTGCGAAGAGTTTCAACGTAGAGGAACTCCTCATTTGGTAAGAAAGAAAAATGTGAATGCATTTGCTTTTGTGTTTTTGGTGTGTATAAGGTATCTGTATGCTATGTGTGATATAGATATAGTCATATAGACTGTCAAAAGTATTTGGTATTTGCTGCACGAGAAAATGATATAAAGATTGCAATGTTCTCATAGGCATGTCAATCGAGGCATTCAAATTACGGCTCATTTAAATTTCAAGATGTTTTCTTCGACTTCCACGACCAAACAAACTACAAAGAAGAGGTTCGTATTGGACTTTCATCTACTATCTGGTCTTCCCTTATATTACCCCAACATATCACTTCAAATTCACATAAACTAGAGAGAAATAGTGGAATGAATATATCATTGCTAATGGATCATTTGTTTGAACTTCACATTTGCTCTTAATGTTCATAATACTAGGATCTTTTATTTTCAGACTATTTAATCTCATGGATGACTTATGTCTGTTGACTTTTGTTTAGACTTTCAACATGTATCCTGCCAAAATTGTGTTTAACTGTGTTTGAAAAGGCGAAATAAAAATATAAAAGTCCAAAAAATATAATTTACTCATATCTTTTTATTGATTATGATTTAATAAATAAATAAAATTGAACAATATGGATACATAAAATGTTTCATGCATTGCACGGGTGGAGTACTAGTTAATACAATAAAGAAAACAGTTAAAATAATTCTATTTTATATTTATTGTTGTTTTTCCTTTCGCAATAATTCTCACCACATGAAAAATCGATCCTGGACCGCATAGGATCGATTTTTATAGTAGGATCGGTGGAATCGCATAGGATCGCGTGGAATCGTACGATTCAATTGATCCTAACGACCCACAACGAGTACCCTATATGTAATAAAAATGCCATATGTTTGAAATACTAGCAGTCGAGTTGGTTTGTGAGCATGTTCTTAAACCTGTGGATCTTAGGATCAAAACCACCCCCTCCCCTATCATATTTTAATTTTTAGTATGTATGTGCACCCATTTTTTCTTTCTTTTCTTTCTTTTTTACTAATGTTCACTCTTTAATTTTTTTTTCTAACTCCATATTTTACTCTTTCAATTTTACCTGTATTATTTTATTTTTGTAATAGATTTTTACTATTTTCTTTTTATTAATTTTTTTAAAATCTTATGTTTTCATTTTTGTAATTACTTTCCTCTTCATTTTTTTTAATAATTTCATTTTCTTTCACCTTTTCTCTCCCTCACCCTCTCTTGCAGTTTTTTGATGATGTTCTAACTAATATTATTCATTCTATTTTTATTTCATTATACTTGCAATTTTTTTATTAAAATTCTTTTTTTTTTAATTTAGAATTTTTCATCTTTTTCCTCTTTATAATTCTACTTGTTCTATATTTTTTAATATATGATTCATGCTACTTTTTAATTGAGTTTGATAAGTTATAATATCAAAATAGTTATCTCGAGCTTTTAAGATGTTCTACTTGAGGTTAATTTTTTTTGTAGAATTGGACGTGGATTGTTAGCCTACTTATTATAACCATTGAAATATACTTGATAAGTTCAAAATTTTTGTTGTTCAATGTTCGTCCCATATGTATAGTCGTGTATATTGCTAAAATGCTATTTTAGACTATTTGTAATAAGTCACTTAAGTTAAGTAACGATATTAAACTTAAAATATTTATTTTGATAAAAATTTATATTTTATTGTCAAATTTAAGTTGTTTTTCGTACGATCTTACGATCCTACGATTCGATCCTACCGATTCAAATTCCACCCCCTAAAATCGATCATGCGTGAGATCACAATCCTGAAAACATTGCTTCTCACTAATACATTTTCCAATTCACCCACACATTGATAACCAACCCTTCCAACATAAATAGAAGAAAGTAGTAAAACAAAATAAATAAAATAATTAGACACAAAAATAAGATTATTGAAGAAAGACAATTATAAGAAGTGAGGCACGATCATTTGTCCAAACTCAGAATAGAAAACAAATTAATAAACAAACAAAAAGAAAACTTCAAAGTTGGGAGTTGACAATCTCTGCAGTTCTTTGTTCTCCAGTGTGGCAGCACACAACTCTCGTCCACCCTCCAATCTTCCAAACCATCAACAAGAAACAATCCCAAATATTTGAGATTCGGGAATCGGCCATCAACCATTTCCCACTTCCCACTTTCGAAGCATCCATCCCACAATTTCAGCTTCTCAAGATGTGGTAATGAACCTATATTTTGAGGGATTACAACCCATTCATCTCAAGAGTCAGACTCTTGAGGGAGTCTGGAAAGCTAAGCTTGTGGAGAGAAGAAGCCTCACAAGATGCCCTATAACAGGTGATGTGGAGGTGTTCCAGCTTAGATAGAGACTTAATTTTGTTGACACCATAATAATCATCATGGAAGCTCAAGCTACCCTTGAGTTGGCCCAAATAATGTGTTCAATTTCTTGATGTTTGGGATTCTCTTAACAACATCTTAACTACACTTGAAATTCTTTACTCCCTTGAGGACTTGTAGATTCTCCATGATGACTTTATCCCCATCCACCGGAGGATCTGGGAGACACAACCGATCTTCAGGGGACTCAATATGCCTAAACTGATGCATTTTCCAAATTTCAACGGAAGCGGGTAAGAAACATATCAATTTATGCAAATTCCAATAGAGATTGAGTGAGGAGAAGAATGAGGACGTGCTACGAAATTCAACAGCAAGGTACCGCAAGTTGACATACTAAAACACAACAGAATTTGTGTAGCTTTTATCATCAATAGTACAGAATTTATATGCATGAAATGTCCTTAACAACCAAAAATTCCGATTAGCTAGGACTTTTCCATTTTCATATATGATAGAACGAGCACCTGGCATGGATCGCAAGGCTTTACGGACTTTCTTCTTTGAAGTTTTCTTTGATATAACAATGCGTCGACATTGCCTATTCATGCCTTGTGATCGCCCTACAACATGATGAAACCCCTACTTTTGACCTTTATATTCAACAGATCGTGGATTTTGCATGACTTTATATTCAACCAAGTGATGAGAAAAACTCAAGAAGTCGAAGAACGATGGATAAGAGCCAAAGGGATTCATTACACACGAATCGCCGGAGTTAGCTCTCAACCAAGCTGGACCTTCGATTGACCCTACAGATAAGGGCAAGGGACTCCTCATCAAACTAGCTGACCGGAAGGAGAATATCAAGTTATCCTCAGAAAAAGACATTGCGGCTAAATCCATTTCCTCCAAAGAAGATGATGAAAAGCAATTCGTCAGTCCACCTCCTGAGTAAGCCTGCAAAGACACTGGAACAAAGGAAGAGACAGCTGAATCAGAGAAAACTGTCTCCTCCTCTTAGGCTGAATCATCTAATGAAGAAGAAGATTCCCCAGATACATCATCTGGCAACATTATTATTCCTCTGGCAGCCAGGAGATTCCTCAATCAGCCCCCACCTCCAGTGACCCAACTCATCTTGAGAGAGGAAGAGCGTTATCTGAGTCATTGGATGATACCACAATTGTGGAACCCAGTGAAGCTCAACACTTGATTCAAATCGATCCAACAACAGTTGCTCCTACATCACCTGCTCAGCAAGTCATTCCCACTCATGTTAAACAGACTCTTGTTGAACTCTCTCGACTGAGAAATGATGTATCTTCTCTAACCGTGGCTATATCTGGCTTATCCACTGGAATGACCACCATATTCGACAACATTGCCAAGATGCAAGGTGACATTGGTACCTTATTTGATGCTGTCAAAAAGAGGGAAGAAGTCAGAAAAGATGAGGAAACAAGGAAAGAAAAAGAGAAGAGGAAAAACAACATCGTGAAAATAAAAGGATGAAAAAGAGGCTGCAGCTGAGCGAAGGAGGATCGCAGCGGATAAGACAAGGGCGGAACAAGAGGAGAAAAGGTAGAAGAAGAAGGAGGAGCGAAAATTGAGGAAAGCTGCCAAGATAGTCAAGAAGCAGCTGACTATTTTCTTTTTTTTTTTTGGTCATGTTTAAAGTTTTAGTTAGTTTCTTATTTTTTTTTTTTTTGTGAACTCAAAAATCTGTACATGTTGTCTGCTGTGATATAGTGACAAAAACTGACTAACAATTCTCTGACCACAGCTTTTGAACAACAATCTAGTTATCTCAAAAGATCTTTCACTGTTGTAACTGAAGCTGGAAGTGCCTGATCAATACATTCAACATTCTCATTTACATCAGTTGTGATATTCAAGTGTATGAAGTTAATTAAAACTTTGCTAGTAATGCATACCTGCGAGCATGGCCTCATTTATTTTCTAAAAAGGGTTTTGACATCAACCAAAAGAGGAAAATTGTTAGGAATTATGTCTAGTTTTACTGATGTAAACCTTTTTATGATGATACCCTTAGGTTTATCCTTGATCCTCTTGAATAATGTAATATGTTGTATAGTCTAGAACATGTAATAGTTAGTCGTTGTTGAAGATTGAAAACCTGAAGACTGGCTGCCGAGTTCAAGACTGAGAGGATCAAATTAAGGGGGAGTCTAACCTGAGAAGGAAGCTCAGTTCTAAAAGAGCCAGAATTGCAAAAGTTAATCGAGTTATGAGAAAACTGAAGAATAGTTATGACAACACTTTCAGAAGGTTATTGATTCAAAATAACTAACCAGTTTTAAAAAGAAACAGAGAGTTGAGAATAGACTATAAGAACAATATAACCAGACATAAAGAATGTCCTTAGTTCTTCTTTCTGTGCATCATCCGAGTAAATTTGGTTGTGTCAGAAAGAGTTGTAACAATCTGATGAATGTGTCTAACTGCTATTTGCTAGTCTAAAAAGATGAAAACATGGCCATCTACGACCATTTAATCTGACAAGGTCAAATTCGGAGTCATAAAGTCACAACGTCCACATTTCAAGAGGAGACTATAAATATAAGATCCCAAACATTGAAGAAGAGACTTTTGGAGATTTTTAGAAAACCTTTTTCCTATAAACTCTCGAAAACTTATCAAAGAAGGAAGAGGATGCAAATCAAGAAGATTTATAATCAAGATCTTATTGTATCATACTCTCTTACAACTACTCTCGTGTTTCTTATACACTAGAAGTCTGTCATCCTAACGACTTCATAAATAGAACCACCGCTCTTATAGTGTCCAACATCCCCTAGAAAACCGACGAATCACTGTTGTGTTCTTGGAGAGAAATAAAATCATCAACCTGCGAGGGACGTGAAGATTGCATCAGGAGGATCGCATCTACATTCAACATCGTGCCTGAGTCCTCGAGTGGCGAATCCCGACGACTGAGAAGATTAACTTTTTGTAATTCATGTTTAAAAACACCGTGTACTTTGAGTTGATAGTGGATTCCCTTCGAGTTAACGAAGGAAGAGAGGACGTAGGAGGATTCTTTAAACTTCTATAAATCTTCTGCACTTTACTGCTTTCTGTTGTTCCTTTCTAAACTTGAGTCCAAAATTTGTCAGCTGAGCTGACTCATATGTCTGAATCGAATAATAAATCTACTAGACAGATAATAACTTTTCAAGGTATAAATAATTTCAGTCATATATCAAATTAAAGATAATTTTATTATCTTACAAACAAAATCCTAATTGCATATGTTCGCATGAAGAAAAATACGTGAAAAACACAAATTGATGATTTTGTCATAATACAATGTACATAGTATGTATGATAATGTAATGAAGTACTAACTAATGAAAATCGAAAAGCCTCCAGATATGCCCTTAGCACCCATTAATTGCAATTTCAATTAGTAATTTTTCGTCCATTTTGTAAAGTAGTAGACATCACATATAATGCAGTATGTATGGTATACAATGTAGTATATAGTACATTATAAAACAAATTTTGCACTTAAAAATTGTATCCTAATTCATTAAAAAAATTTTTAGCAAACATATCCAATATGGATTTCGTTTGAAAGCTCGTAAATTTAGCTTTAGTTTGGTGTATGATATGCGTAAAATAATTTAATTTGTTTGAGTAATCATCATCTAAAATTTTAAGAAATTTTATAGGAAAGAGGAGAGAAAATGAATCCTATACATAATTGACATTATAAGCATGATTAATGAATAAGTTTATATACAAATAATGAAGTATATATATAGTAAAACAATAAAGTAGATACATTATCGTAATAAAGTATGTATATGTGATGACAATCACTCATATATCCCCAATCACCCTTTAATTGCAAATTCAACATGTACACGTGGTGCGATCCGTGAGTTCTTTCTTTAATATGGATGGTCATCATTAGTTCTCAACTTTCTCATCGAGTGTAGTTGTGTGAGATTTTTACCACCAAATTTCAAACAATCGTAACCAACTCTATTTAAATTATTGTTTCACATATCATATATATCAAATTAAATGTAATTTCATAAACTTTCAAACAAAATCCATATTTGATATTTTTACTCGATGAAAATCAGACAAAAAATAATAAAATAGTTATAATATATAATCTATGTGAATATAGTACAGTTTTCTTACTTTGTTTAATGCATCCCATTATTACCACAAACACTTGCATTAAACTTTGACAGATTGTGCATTATAACTAACAAATATTGCATTATACGCCACAAATTCTTTATCATAAATATAAGCAAATACATTATATTAAACACATTGTGCATTATACTTACAAACATATGTATTATTCTCAAATAAAATTCACATTATATGCAAAAATATATGCATGTATTAAAATTCATTGTGCATTATATAAAGAATCACATGCATTATATTCAAATTAATTGTGCATTATATGTAGAAATATATTTGCATTGTAATTCCAAATATATCACTATACTCTTATAATCCCAAATCATAGTTAAACATATTCTGCATTATAATCACAAACACATGCATTGTAGGCTGTTTTGAAACTGAAATCAGAGAATGTGTATAGAGACTCAACATGATATAGTAGATATAATACATAATTTTGTGCTTATAATATAATACATATGAAATAAAACTTATTATGCTACAAGGTAAAGACTAAATATGAGATAATAAGTATAATTCACAATATATACAGTATAATGCTTAATCTATGCATATTTATAATTTTCATTTTTCATTTTTTGTATCCCAAGTCATTCATAGTTATTTTTTTTTTCTATTTATTTTATAGAATAATCTATTTCTAATATTTTAATTTTAATATTTATATTATATTTTCTAGAATATATTTTGTATTTAGTATTTTAAATTATTTTGATAAATAATAAAATTAGTTCTTAGTGTAAGCTAAACTTATAAACTCAACAAGTAAAATATCCAAATTAAGATTGATTTCTAAACCCAACTGATATACCTAATAAGTTTATTGGAACGACTAAACCCACACACAATTATTTTACTATCAATCTCATAATCATAGTAATTTTTGATAGTTATATCAAATGCCCCTTTAATTAGTTTATATTTTTTATAAATACACAATATATAGTTTACGTTAGATTTTAAAATTGCAAATAGATGTGGTTTAGATTAAATGGTAATTTGATTATTGATTAGTGCATCTGTTGCAAATTAGTGCACTAATTTGTAACTGTGGACGTATATGTATGTTTTATCTATTTATTTGAAAGTTCCAAATGATATAATTTCGTTGCAAATTTGCAACACAAAAAATAATAACCGATCTTGCGACATAAGTAGAAGAAAATAACTAGAATACTTTGAAGTTGGGAGCTTACAAGCTCTGCACAATGTGTGGGGAAATGGAAAAAGTATTAGTGAGAAATAAACAAACTTGAATATAAAATAATTAGACGCGAAGTTAAAAATTATTGAAGAGAGACAAGTATAAGAAGTGAAGCACGATCATTCGCCCATACTCAAAATTTTAGAAACTAACAGACAAACAGCTATAAAACTTTAAAGTTGGGAGTTGACAAGCTCTGCAGTGCTTCGTCCTGGTGTCGGAGCACTACCTCAACATGGAAGGGTAGTGGATCCCCTTGTAGTTCCACTTGTTCCTCCACCATCGCTTTCGCAGACCTCACCACTGATTCGCTGCACCATTCCACATATACTTTTTGCAGCGCTGCTATGTTTCCAATTTCACTTGGGATCTCCAGCTCTTCAACATAATGTAGAGTAAGCTGCTCCAGTTTTTGCAGCACACAACTCTCGTCCACCCTCCACTCTTTCAAACCAGGAACAACAAACAATCCCAAGTATTTCAAATTCAGGAATTGGCCTTCAACCATTTCCCACTTCCCACTTCCGAAGCATCCTATCCACAATTTCAGCTTCTCAAGATATGGTAATGAACCTATCGTTTGCAGAATTTCTTCCCATTCAAACTCAACATTCATCTCAAGAGTCAGACTCTTGAGGGAGTCTGGAAATCTAAGCTTGTGGAGATAAGGAGCCTCTCTAGATGCCCTATCGCAGGCGATGTGGAGGTCTTCCAACTTAGATAGAGATTTGATTTTGCTGACACAATAATAATCATCATGGAAGCTCAAGCTACCCTTGAGTTGGCCGAAATATTGTGTTTTCAATTTCTTGATGTTTGGAATTCTCTTAACAACCTTTTCACTACACTTGAAATTCTTTACTCCCTTGAGGACTTGTAGATTCTCCATGATGACAGTATCCCCATCCATCGGAGGATCTGGGAGACACATCCGCCTTTCAGGGGACTCAATGTGCCTAATCTGAGGCATTTTCCAAATCACAGCAGGCGCATTGGAGTCATTGTAATGCGGGCAAGAAACGATCAATATATGCAAATTCCAAAAGAGATTGAGTGAAGAGAAAAATGAGGACATGTTGCGAACTTCAACAGCAAGGTGTCGCAAGTTGACATACTGAAACGCAACAGAATTCGTGTAGCTTTTATCATCTATAGTGCGGAATTTATACGCATGAAATGTCCTTAACAACTCAAAATTATGGCTTGCTGGGACTTCCCCATTTTCACAAATGACAGAACGAGCACCTGACATGGATTTCAAGGCCTTACGGACTTTATTCTTTGAAGTGTTCTTTGGTATGACCATGCGCCGACATTGCCTATTCATGCCCTGTGATCGCCCTACAATATGATGAAAACCCTCCTCTTGACCTTCGTTCAAGCACATGTCTCTCACTAGATCATGGATTTTGCATGACTTAATATTTCCAGTAGACCCCATCCTACCAATTAGAAGGAGATTTCTATCAACTAAGTCCTTCAAGAATCCCCTTGCAATGGTCTCCAAGCTTCTTTCATTCATTGGTTTCAAAAATCCTTCAGAAACCCAGAGCTTGGTGATTGTTGACACTCTGATCTCATCGTCTTCCTCAAAAATTCCCATATATAAAAAGCACGGCTTTAAATAGATTGGCAAATGACTATAGCTCAATTTCAACAATCTCAAGCAATGCTTATCATTCTCCAAATTCACCAGGGAAGTTAAGTTGTCCCTTATCGATTCCCAACATCTTCGAGTGTGTGGCATTGTTTTGAGAAGACCTCCAACCACAACAATTGATAGAGGAAGTCCCCTGCAATTTTCAACAATCATTTTTCCAATTTTCATTAATTCAGGAGGACAATTCCCCTCTCTAAACACAGTTGCGGAGAACAAATCCCAACTATTAACCTCATCTAGAAACTCCATTTTAAGGTTGAAATTGGGATTTAATTGACAACTCAATTGAGATAGCCTAGTCGTCACCAATATCCGACTGCCATTCTCATTGTTAGGATAGTAATGTTGTATCCTCTCCCACGCATCAATGCTCCACATGTCATCCATCACAATTAGAAACCTTCTACCAAATAAGTATTTGTATAATTCTGATCCTAGTTTATCTTCGCTCTTTTCACTTAGTTTTTCCTTGCTTTGATTAGTGGCTTGAGCTAGAACATCACGAAGAATCTCTTTTGTGTTGTATTTTTGGGAAATCGTAGCCCAAGCACAAACATCAAAATGGTCCTTAGTAGTTTTGCGTTCATAAATATTTAAAGCAAGAGTAGTCTTACCTATGCCGCCCATTCCCACAACTGGGATGACTTGGCGAGCGACTTGGCCTCTGACCAGCTTCTCCAAGAGGCCATTTAAGACATCATCAGAGCACACCATGACATTGGATGAAGAAGAAGATCTGAAAGGAGCAGTAGGCGCAGAGGCATTGTGAGTA
>AYJT01000020.1:0-13969 GCA_001278415.1 Ocimum tenuiflorum | reverse complement strand
TTTATTAATTAGATTGTGCGCTTATTTGTAATTTAAAAAAAAAAACAAATTGAACGAAGAAAGATATATTTTTGGAGCAAATGGAAACGTGGATTATGAGGTGATGGACCAATTTATCCGATGCACTTGAAAATTGTAAGTTACAAATACACCAATTCAACTAAAATTCAAGAAACGCCCCAAACAAAAAAGGAGAAGCATGCAAAAGACAAAGGATAAGGAATATGACTCAGATAACTGATAAATATTATATGAGACGTTACTAAATTTAAGGATATATTTCAATCCTTGTGGCCAAAATTTCGATTTTGAACGATCAAGTATCAACATCATATCATGTGTCGTCATTATCTTTTTCTTCTTAATAATGAGTGAAGCGTTAAAGTTTCAGGTTAACTAGCTTGTCGAGTAAATTAAATGAAGGGTCTTCTTTAAATTATTCATCTGATCGGTATATTTCGGAACACTATCCATTTCTATTCCGAAATTTACTTTTTTTTTAAAATATCAAATTCTTTGAAAAATAGCAATTGATGGTATTGTTGGATCCGACGCGACCAACCAAATGTGGGTTGGAAATCTTTTGTGGACTTTTAGTTGAATTTATTCAACTAAATGGACAATTTGATTTCCTTGTAATGTGAAAATAATATTGGTTTGTAGATAATCGAATTAAGTAATAAAAGATAAAAAAGAATTTAACATATAATTAATTAATTTATACAGATTGAAATTGAATCCCGACTAAAAAGTGATCCTTATTTGTGCTCCAAAAAGTAAAAAGTGATTGTTATTTGTTTGTATGTGAGTGGAATTAATGGTGTGGTCCTTGAGATGGGGGTGTTCATTATTCGCGTAATCCAAATAACCCGATCGAATCATTTTGGATTGGATCTATCGGAGTTGGGTTCTTTTGTTAATGAGTGGTTAATCGGGTGACCCAAATTATTAAACAGGGAATAGTTTGGGTTACGGATTTAAAAATCTTGCTTGGGTCTAACCGAAAAATAGAATAAGAAAAATATTAAAATAAATTAATATATACATATTATAATCTACTATAATGTTCTTTAAATAAGAAACATCATGATACATAATTTTTTATATTTAATATAATGGGCCAAATTCATTCATTGCATACATGTTGCCTTGCCCAAGCCCAACTTCCAAGTGCTTACATTTTTTTTCCAAAACCAAAAATTAACTTTTTAAAAAGAAAAAATCAAAAACTCGAGGTCGAACATGTTCGCGAGTCTGACGAACTGAATACCTCAAAGCTCAAGCTCGATTCGTCAAATTTATCGAGCTCGGTTTGAGGCTCGAGCTCGGTTCGTTTATCAAATGATCGAGTTTCGAACGAGCTTCTTTGAACAGGCTCGATTAGTTTTACTTCATGTTGTTATTACTTATTACCTTGTTGCATGTTTGTTCGTATTATATTGCAAACCGTTTAAAGATACGCGTCTTATCTGTGTTAACCGAAAACCAAACCGTATAACTATGGATTATTTGGTTAGGTTATTTGTGTTTTTATAAACTATGATTTGGTTTTTGGGTGGGTCTTCGACACCTCAAAAACTGAATAACCTAAATTGAATAAACTGAAACCCGCCCATTTGAACACTCCTACTTGCAGACCCTCCCAACTAAAGGATGATGGATTCTTTCATGCCAACGTGTCATACCGTGGATAACAACGCGTTCTATGCTTTACTTACATTTGAGACTTATTTCTAAAATGACAGCTTACAATCTTATAAACAGATGTGTAATTTAATTAATATACAATCTAAATTTAATAATACCAGACGAACTTCCAATTTGTTAAACTCATGAACTTGAAATTAAATCATTATTACTTTATACGACCAAATGTGTTAGTTGGGATGTTATATCCATATTGCAAAGAACCAAACCAAAGAGGATTGTGTTTAATTTTATTTCACTTTTTCTTTTGCCAAAATTAAGGAGGGTTCAACAAATTGTAATATTAAAAGTTCATTTGCAATTAACCTATGTGCAATAATAAAAACTACTATTATACTATCGTTTGAGTTAGACATATCCTATTTTGGTTTATTAAGCAAAATTCGTTAAAATATTAAGCACAATTACTGTTTATATGAGTTACCGAGGGGTTTACTAAGCACAATTAATATTTATAATGACTTATTGAGTTTAATTGAAAAGATCCGTCTAACTAGTTAGATGACCAATAGAAGATATCCTCAAAATTTTCAATTGAAATAAATTTACTTCCCACTCTCAAAAGCATTTAAATTTTATTAATATATGTATATCAATATACATCAGATTTTCTATGAGCACTGGTTATTGAATAGACAAAGAAAATGGGAAACTACGTACTAGACGTTTTATATGAAAAAAGTAAAAGAAAAACTAAATTAGTTGTCAATGCATATAGAACGAAAGATATAGTCCAAAGGCCACTTGACTTTACAGTTTTTTGGGGGATTGACCATGGAGTTTTTCTTTGTAATTTCTCAGGTTGACTCGTTCGTGCGAGAATACGAAGGCAAACACCAGTATGTATTGTTGAGTATTCAGAACATACTTATTAGCGACTAACTTAAACTAAATCAGATAGATTTAATCGTGTAAATGGATTCATATTCATATCACACGCACAAAAAACAGAGTTGGGTTTTGAATTCATTGCATATAACATTGTGTAACACAATATTGACTAAATTCCATCACTATATAACATCATTAAAAAAATGTTCACGATTGTAAGACAAAGCATGCATAACTCATGTCGACATACATTACATACCAACAGTGCAAGTGCAAATCTGATGCAGTATATCAAGAATGCGATTATCTGGGTATATTAACGGGTGGATCCAAGGCACCAACCAAAATGCTGAGATCAATGTCTTTGTCTTCGAACTTCTTGATGAAAGGATGGCTCTGCGCAAGCACAGTTTCTAAGTTAAAAGAGGCATACATAAAGACGAGGTACAAGCATTGAACACTAGCTTACCAGTAGTTCCAAAGCGGAAGATCTGTCTCTAGGATCCTTCTGTATGCTGAAAATTCAAAAGCCAATGTAGTTCAATGAATGGGATAACAAAAATAGTTGGCAGGGAATGAAATGTTCCCCAACAGAGATCAGTAATCATTTGTGGCATGGTTGCTTCTATTACTAAATAAACAAACACTAATTAGCTGGCACAAAGAGATTAAGTAAACTTTTGTATTCATTAACTTAAAATGATCTTTATGTACTACTGCAGAATGTCACATGTTCACTGGTAGTACTCTGGAAACAGAATGCTCTCTTTCTTGATAAGAAATCTTACCATGCAGAGATAAAAGAACAGAATTCTGGAGAGAATTGATCTGGTGGAGCAGAGGGTGGTGGACTTCCTACAATAGCCTGGAGAAGCTCATAAAAGCTTGGACCACTTTGTTGATCTTCGGACTTGGTATAAGGAAAACGTCCAATAGCACATTCAAGAATGACCATGCCCAGACTCCAAATGTCACTTTTATAGTCATAGGTACTCCCACTGATTCTTTCAGGCTAAAGAAAGTTTCCCATAAAAGAAAAGTTAGGCATCAATATTATTTCAAGCCTTTGAATGATTTTATCAGGAATACTCTGGAACCATGCCCTTAAACCAAAGGTGGATAAGCAATCATCATCATTTGATGCTTAACTAGGCAGAGTTTTACTTACCGCCATGTAATTGTAAGTCCCAACAAATGTGTCCCTTTGGCCCATAGAGCTTGCCAGCATCGCACTAACACCAAAATCTGTGATTTTAACTTGTCCATTGTGGTTTACTAGAAGATTTGAGGGCTTTATATCTCTATGTATAACATGTTTCTCATTGTGCAAGTAAACTAAACCTTGTAATACCTGAAGTTGAAAATACACTTCACTTGAAATTGAAGGAAGAAAACGGTTATATTTTTAATGACAGAGTTGAAAGAGAGAGCATACAAACCTGTTTGCAAAGAACAGCGAGGTACGGTTCAAGGATGGTCTTGACTTGTCTGATTACATCAACTAATGATCCACGATCCATATATTCAAACACAATAGATATAGCTCCATTGTGATAGAATGAGTGGTAACAAACCACAACATTTGGGCATTGTGACGCTTGATTTATTTTCAGCTCCTGAACTATTTGTTTCCGAATCTCCTCTTGTATAGTCATCTGGATAACCTGTGGCAGTTGCCTCATTCAGTTAAATGTAAAGCAGCAACACTTGGTGGTGTGTGGCAAGTTGTGAAGCCTATAAGTTTAGCTAGCACTTTTTGGGATGATATCTAGTTCAGTGGGAAAGGTATAAATGCATTATTATTGAAATGATCATGAGGTTGGAGCAGCTCTCTGTCTGTGGAATTTGTTTGTTTTCTGTTTCACTTCATTCAGTCATCGTTCTTATCATGTAATAATTGTCGATTCGCATTATTCTCTTGCCTCCCTATCATGGTAAGCTTTAAACTGTCGAAGCACTAAATAATTGTGTCTGTACCTTCAAGGCAAACAATGTTCCAACCCATTTATGGCGAACAAGTTGAACGACACCACCACTTCCCTTGCCTATGACTTTGATGGTCTCAAGGTCTTCCAATGAGAATTGAAGATCGAGCTCCTTAATCTCTGATGGCTGAAGTATTAGAGTGAAATATAAGGAAAAGAAAATCAAAGTCAAGTGAGCTTCACTCTCACGAGAAATCAGCAATATCTTTTTCACCATCTGGGCAACCCCATACAAGTTCTATGAATCAATGACTGGTGTAATTTTTGCTTCTTTTGACTTCTGAAGAAGTGGTCTGATCTCAGAGTACAGAAAAGTTTTCAGTGTCAAACATATGTTTTATATAAATCAGTGGCATTTCCACACTCGCACATGTACGACATAACGTAAATAAAACCTTCTAAGTTCTAATCAAGTTTGAATTTTGAACATATATACACTAAAGAGTAAAGACTCGCACTCATACTATAGTGCGCACATGATAGAAAGGACTTTTTCCCCTAGCAAGCAGATTTATTGAGGAAACTTAGAAAAACCGCATCAGTCATGAAATCCATCAAATGAAATTGGTGTGGAGGTCATATGATAAATCACCACCAAGAAGCAGCTACAAGCAGACAGATTTAGTGTTGTTATCCGACATAAAAAGAAGGTTATCTAGAATGTCTGATCACATTCATTCAATTTTTACCTTGGTGGGAGTGTAAAGTAAACGAGGCCCTAGTTACATAGAGTGAATTGTCTTTATTCTTGCAAAAACAATGGTGGCTTTGATATAAACTTTCAGTGAGCTAGTATAGATCGCTATCCTTTAATAGAGCTTCAGAAGCCTTCCTTTCTTTTAAAATGTAGTCGTTTTTTCTTTTAATGATTCAGCAAGGTCTCTATTCGAGAATTTGATTGACTTTTTCTTTTCCTAATTTTCCATCACAAAACTTAACTCCGTTCACTTGCAGGTTGCAACTTCCGTTTTAGCCTCAAAATAGAAGGGAAAATAAACTCAAGAAGGCACTTACACGAGGCTCATTCTCATCGGAAATTAATCGAAGTCCTTTCTGATTCAACAGCAAATCGCCATCATGAAAGGTCCCGCTTGCCGTCCTGCATCGCAATAATGAACAAATACTCGATGAATCTGAACAGAAATCGAAAAGATAAATGTTTTGGAATGGATTAATTCATACAGGAAGGATGAGATGGGGGAATTCTGAGTTGGGACAGAAAGCTTCAGTTCCTTGAGAGGTTTCTTCAACTTCATGATTTGGATTGAATTGCAGAATTTTAACGTTCCACCGTTTGCTAGAACGAGACAAGTCGAAGAGAAATTCAAATGGAATGGCCGCCCAACTCCAACGGCACTCGACTATTTTATTCGGGGTTTTTAATGGTTTACAGTGGTTTGAAAAATTAATTTTCTCAAATTAAAAAAAAAAAGAAAAATTAATTTTCTTTTCAAAAAATATAAAAAATATAGTCTGTTTTTTATTAATTCATTGCAAAACTTTCATTTCCGATTATTTTGTAGGGATTCACTAATAAAAATTTTCATAACGTATATTATTCAAATATCATTATTTCATTAATGCGCGTGGCTTTAACTTATTTATATTACTCTTTTTAACTTTAACTTTCATTATTTCATTAATCAAATGATTCTCAAAATAAAATAAAAGAAAGTGGAATCAATAAATATTCTTCATATTTAAACTATAACCATCGAAATTCAAATATTTTATGTGAAAATAAAAACGCTTCTCGAAAGCTGAATTTGTAGGCTGAAAACTAGAATTATAGTTGAATTGAATAGTTTTCGAATATTTCTACATCAATGACTGTGGGATAACTAGTATGAAAATCAGCCTCAGCTGAAAATACTTAAAATCGAAAGCTTAAATCTAATACGCCAAGTGACGACTTATGTAAATTCTTTATGATTCAGATCTTAAATGATATCACCCTTTTCTAGTTTTGGGAATATAAATTAGTCAGCTATTTTACTACAACATCATTATTTTGTGACAATTAACACGCCATGTCACCAATGTTCATGACTTTAGGGCAACACAATATTTTTTATTACACCCGAAAATGCATATTTATTTTAAACCATGATAATGTAAAAATGCATATTATTGTTGGTGGACTTTTCGTGAATTGAATAGGATCGGATTTTTTCACAAAAAAAAAATAAGTGAGAGGTAAATACCATTAAAGTGTTTGCAAAGAGAGAATGAATTGTAGCAATAATGGAGCTATGAGCTTTTATTGCTGATAATATGAGTGGTAATATCAGAGTAAGTTTTTGTCTATCTTTGTGTATTTGTATGTGTGTAAGTGATGGGATCAGGGTATTTGTTGATAAAGTACAACAGTTTTCACTACTTCCATTGTGTATAACTGTTCCCATAGTCGTGCGTCGAGCTTGAGACGTGTGGAGGTGGTTATTGGCAATTATCGTCCACTACCGCTTAACCAATTTCATGGAAAGTGTGGGGTCGATCTCAGCCTAGCTTCCTTGGCATTAAAGTGATCTTCGAGTCCAACTCTCAGAAAGTTAGCTTTGAGCCTGAATCTCTACGATCCTAGTCAGTCCTGAATGGGCCTTCGGCTTCAACTTTGGTAGCATAACTTGATTGGGCCTTCGAAGCATCTCAAGCTGCCTGCTAGGCTCCTTGTTGGGCCATGTGTTGCGATTGAGCTTTTAAGTTATTAAGGTTTAGGTTGTGTGAATTTTCACCCTCAAGTGCCTTAACACATTATATTTTCAATTTTTCACGTGATTGTGTTTTCAACATCAACAACAATAATAATAATAATAATAATTTATCTTTTATATAATCCAAATGTGTTAATTGTCAAAGTTTCTAAAACATTATTAACTTTTTTTTTTTTTTATTACCCTCAGAAGTTTTTTATTTTTTATTAATGTTAATAAATTTGCCGGGTAATGTTGCGTAGGACATTAGTCTTATGTTCATTATCATAAAGTTTTAAAATAATTATTATATTTATAAACACAATTAATAAATTATTAAGAATCCATGTATTATACCGTTTAGCATATTTTGATCTAAGGTGAATTTATGCTACATGTGTGGTAATGTACATCCCTCTGAAATAAGTTCATCCTCTCATACATGGGGTGTGTACCAACCACCGCATGGATATGTGATAGATGTCCGTTGCCCACGCATATATCTAGGAGCAGACCCACCCTTGGGCAAGGTGGATCGGTCAACCCCACGTGTTTTTTAAACAATAGAGTTATTTTTAATAGTTTTGATCTTCTATTACATAATTATATTACGTTGTTTGGATTATCGACATGTGTACAAATCAATGAAAATCAATCACGTTCATAATAAGGAAGAGTTTTGTCTTAATTTACCACTCTTAATCAATACACATGTTACACTAATCCATGTAGTGTAACACAATTTGTAATATTATTATATAACAGCCTAACAAGGACCCAGAGTGCAAATTTAAATAAAATAAAATAAAATCAGAACTTGTATGTAGGACCAGATCTGATTTCATAAGGATTTTAACAATTTTCTTTGAGTTTTATGTTATATTTAAAATTATATCTGTCACCTATTGAATTTGTTTTTTTACACACTGTAAATCCCGATCTCACCGTCAACTAGCTATCTCAATCGCATCATCGTTGTCACCTATTATTTATCGACTTATAAACCCGATCTCATGACGTTCAAACTCTGGATCGCTCCTGCATATATCACATAATTTTCCTGTGGATCTGTTTATTTAAACATAATATTACATTCGTTTACTCAACAGAAAATGAAAAAAAAATGATTTAAATTTATGTCATTTAAAATTACTAATTTTGTCATTAATAAATTACGTCAAGTGCCGAAATTCATATTAGTGTACTGTCAAAGGGGTATGAGAGCGAAGGTTCTGGTTAATTCTGTAAAACGGAATTCGTCTCATTTCTTCAATTTCCTGCCTCTCTCTCTCTCTCTCTTCCTCGCTAAGCAATTCCCCCCGCACTGCTCTTTATCTTCAACCACTTACGCGCACGCCAATTCACGCTAACAATTATCAGTTGCGGGTTTTCACTGGATCGTTTATTTCGATTACCTGTTCAATCGAACTGATTTTCTAGATTCGTCATGTCTTCCCCCGCTGAGTAATTTTTCAAATCTCTCTCTATTTCTTACGTGGTTTGAATTCCCGTGCTCGTTTATGTATATTGTGCTTATTAATGTGTTAGTTGCTGCTATTGTTCTGGTAATGCCGACTTAGGATTGACTTTTTCCCCATCAGATTTCCAGTATAAGCTTTACTTTTGGGGTAAATGCCATGAGAAATACGTGCCTGTGCATAATCTTTCATAAAAAGAAATGATTTTTAGTTTTTTTTCTTTTAAGTGTTCGAATAGAGGGGCTGACTTACCAAACTTGTGAAAATTCTCTTCAATATAGCAATCTAATGCTGAGTATGCTTGATTAAGGTTATGTTTTATTTGTTTGAGTCTACTGTTTTGACCTTCGGAATCGAAAAAGTTGGAGTTAAGATTCTGGTAGTGGTTTCCATAAAATTTTCGAGGAAGAATAAATTATTGAAGACTACTGTGATATAATTAATAAATGAACATTTCGTGGAGATTTTTACTCGTCGGATGGTGCCTCAGTGGAAGACATTATGCGATGCATTCTGATAGAAGTTTCGATACCTTCTTTTGCAATTACTTTTGTTTATTCTCGTGTACTTTTATTACTGCTTGATCAGCATGAATCACAGAGATTAAGTGAACGAATGTGAACTTAAAGAATCGACATGACTGGAATGACTGGTTGGCTTTAATTCAATTGGTGGTAATGGAGTTGATTCAGTGATCTGTCTCCATGACGATAGGGAAATATTGCAGGTTTCATATGCTGCCTGCATATCAGCATCCTTTTAGGCATTTGGTTAGTATAGTATGTATGGATTGGAGAAATAGGAAATGATCACATGAAACACTTATTTTATTTGGCACTAAGAACTGCTTTTGGTCTCTTTAGGAGTTGATTTTACATGTTAATGAGGACAACCCTATTATTGGTTCAAGGACCCGCCTCTCTTGGATGAATCTCTGAGAACCGATTTCCTCTATTATTGATGCTAATGCTGCCATGTCAATTGCATGAATTTTCTTGGCACTTGAAGTTGTCGAAAGTTCTTATTAGGATATTGAGTGTGTCAAGTGTAATTGGTAAAGCTGCATGTATGACTATATACGCCTTTGAATCCTGTTTCTATTCTTCATGATCTTGGAACTATTATTTTCTTTGTTCAATCTATGAAATTTATATATGACCCAATATGTAAGGTGATTTTAGTAACTTATGCTTTTTGTGATGCTGTTTCATGAACACCAGTTAATTGAAATCAACTCTTATAATATGTTTGTTATCATCTTGTACAGATTTTATCAGTCGCTTCCACCTATAACTAAAGCTTATGGGACTGCATGTTTATTGGTCACTGTTTTATGTCAAATTGGGCTACTCCATCCTGCAGAAATTGCATACTTCTCAATCTGGAATTGGCAGGTAACAGAATACTTCTTGGTACAAATTAATGTTTTAGACCCATCACATGATATTTAATTCAAGCAGCTATTTATAATCACAGGTCTGGAGACTGATTACCAACTTCTTTTTCCTTGGCAAGTTCTCTATCAATTTTGGTATTCGGCTCTTAATGATGTAAGTAACTCCAAAGATGTTGGCATTTTCAAAGATTTTAATTTGAGTCTACACTTGGTTCTGGATGGTAATGTCAAGTTTGTTCGATTTAGTTGTTTTATGTGTGTCTAGGGTGTTATTTCCAAATAATATTTTAATCACCAGATTTTGTTTCTGTAGAGCAAGATACGGCGTTCAATTGGAAAATGGACCTTTCCAAAGACGCACAGCTGATTTCTTGTGGATGATGCTGTTTGGAGCTTTATCTCTACTGGTATGGAAGGCTCTGTGTGGGTGCTATATGCATTTTCATGCTTTGTATTTACTTCTCCAACTTCATACATAAGATTTGAAAACTCATATACCCCAAAGTCATATTCTTGCAATATAAACTGGCTAGATTTGGCTTGTAATGGATTTGTTCCTTTTTCTAATTTGTCCCACTTTCTAATTAGTAGTTCACATATTTTTGCATGACTATTTGTACTTTGGTTCTCCAAGTTAACTTGCTATCTCTTTGACTTGTTTAGGCTTTGTCGATCATACCCATCTTCTCATCCCCTTTCTTAGGGATTTCACTTGTTTTCATGCTCCTGTATCTCTGGAGTAGAGAATTCCCAAATGCCAATATCAACCTATATGGTCTTGTGACTCTTAAGGTATTTCAGTTTTCTAGTGGATTTGAACTAAAATGATTTCTTCCTTTGTTGTGTGCTTACAAGGATCAATTCACCATTGCAGGCATTCTACTTGCCATGGGCAATGCTATGCTTGGATGTCATTTTTGGTTCTCCACTTGTGCCTGATCTTTTGGGTATTATTGCTGGCCATCTTTATTACTTCCTTACAGTGCTGCATCCTCTTGCTGGAGGGAAGAACATACTGAAGACGCCCACATTTTTGTATCCTTTGTGTGTTGCTTTCATTTTGATATCTCAAATTTCAGAAAGGGTAATTTCTAGTCATGTTTTCGATTTGTCAGTATCTAAAAATCCAGATGATTATTTTACAAGCTATTTATGTTTATCACTCCCCAAACCATAAATATGTCATGACCATACAACAGAGGTCGTGGGAAGACTATATTTCCATATGAAACAATTGGCCCTTGCCAGTTCTTAGTGGTTGGTGATTTCCTTGACTGGTGCACTCAGACATAAACTGGTAGCGAAGTGGAGAATCGGTGCTCCAGCAAGCAATGCCCCTCAGCCAGATAGGGCTTCTGGTGTAGCTTTCCGGGGAAGATCTCATCGTCTTGGTGGATAACATGCTTCTATGCTAACTCCTCCTTGACACGCAAATTCTTGAAACAGTTGCGGATAACAAAAGTGAGTTATGTTTTTGCTTTTTTATTTTCTATATCGGGGGACAAAGTCAAAATGTAATCCTGAGTAGGCTATTTGATTATCAGATCTTGTGGCATTTATTCGGTATAGTTTCTGTTCGAGGAAAGCATTTTTCGTTAGTTATGTGAATTGTGTTCGAGATTATGCATCTCCATTGATATTCTATCAAACCTGTCGTGTAGCATTTGGTAAATTTCGTACGCGGATAGAATTTGTCAACTCATTTTTGAATCAATGGATCGAATTGAGGGAGTTAAGGAAATTAAAGTGCGGAGCTTTGTTAAAAAGAAAAAAAGGTGCATTATTTAAGAAAAATAAAAATTCAATATTAAAATTTAGGAAAGAGAGGCATTTCATGTTATAATACACGAAAATCTTCAAACTATATTTCGTGTGGTCAATACGACCTCTAGCAAGATTTTTCCAATTTAGTGAAAACTAAAATGAAATTAGCAATTTCTCGTTTCGGGCAATAGCAGTTATAAAAATATTATTATAGATCGTTAAGAAAAACGATTTAGCATATTAAAAATGTTTTTTAACAATTTGAGTTGAAATTTCTTGTGCCATTGAAGTGATAATTTATACGTGGAATCTAGCTAATCCATTGAAGCGGCAATTAGACAATTCAAAGGATAACTAATCAATGAAGGAAAAAAGTACGCATGGTTGACTGTTGAAAGGCCCACCAACTAAACATAATTATATATTTTAGCTGGATTAATCAAACTCACGCAATATCATAAAATTAAATTAAAGGGTATAAAACTAAAATTAAAAGAAAATATCAACTAAATTATTAAAAAGGTTTGACGTACAATATGGAGTGTAACTTATGTGCACGTACCTATCATTGAGAAATTATAAGCCAAGATCTGTAAGTAAATATATGCCAAATAAGTTTGATTGATAAAATATGGTTTGGCTGAAGAGTCGGATTAGTGGAATGGACAGTAATTAAAGTAATACGAAAGGTGAGCAGAAGATGAAGCAATACCTCTAACATTCGTTTCTCACTATTTCAAATACAAACATTATTTCCTCCCAAATTCAACCAATCCTACAAAAAAAGAACACCTTTCTCCCATTTCTATCAAGAAATTAACGAAAAGAAAGTGATAAAGAAAATGTCGTGGCAAACATACGTGGATGAGCACTTGATGTGTGACATTGAGGGGCAAGCCGGCGTCCATCTCACCGCCGCAGCCATCATGGGCCACGACGGCGCCATCT
The DNA here is from genome assembly GCA_001278415.1 of Ocimum tenuiflorum. Classification (NCBI taxonomy): domain Eukaryota; kingdom Viridiplantae; phylum Streptophyta; class Magnoliopsida; order Lamiales; family Lamiaceae; genus Ocimum; species Ocimum tenuiflorum. The sequence goes on along the minus strand of AYJT01000020.1, from coordinate 1,167 downwards.
GGGCTCAGAGCGCCAACTTCCCTCAGGTTCCATCAACTAATTTAACCTTGCATATATATGTCTGGAGAAACTCGATGAATTTGAATCTTCTACAGTGCACTTAATACAACAAGGGTTATATCTCCTACAACGTTATGCATTCTTTAATACAAACTTAAGCATCTTATAAAAATCACAAAATTATACATAAGTTTGTGTCGTGAACTGCGTATCTTTTATTTGAAATGTAGCACAATGATCTTAATTGTGTTCAGTGCAGAGTAGAAAATTCAAATTCAGAGATAAGCACCTAATTTTAAAACAAAATACTGATTATGCTTATCGAATCAAAACTTATTTTTCATCTGAAAATTAGATCACTTGATTTAATTTACGAATAAAAAGAATGCGATGGATTAATTTTATGTGTTTGTGGCAGTTTAAGCCAGATGAGATAAAAGGCATAATAACTGATTTCGAAGAACCGGGACATCTAGCACCAACTGGTTTATTTGTAGCCGGCCAAAAGTACATGGTCATCCAAGGAGAGCCCAATGCAGTTATTCGTGGAAAGAAGGTACCTAATATATATGAAACATGTATTAATTTATCAAATTTTATATTAGTATTAGGTTTTCTTTATGGGCTAGAAAATGTAGGACTTGATTCGATTCAATTATTTGAATTTGGCAGGGATCAGGAGGGATTACAATAAAGAAGACAGGGCAAGCAATGGTTGTCGGGATATATGAGGAGCCAGTGACGCCAGGGCAGTGTAACATGGTCGTGGAAAGGCTGGCTGATTATCTCATTGACCAAGGCCTCTAGGCTAGCCCATCACTTCATTCACTCATATATTTATTTTCTCATTCTTTTTCTTTATTTATATATATCATTTGATTTATAGTTGATTAGATTAATTGAATAATAACTAACCAGCCACGGACATGGTGGTAGTTTTGTTTCTAATTTTAGATTTTACTTTATGTTTTATCCATCCTTCAATGTATTTATCTTTGTTCAATTTAGTCACACTCAGTCTTTGTGGGGAATGATGTTGTTATCTACTAAATCCTAAAATTAACAAACTTCTAATTCTTTTCGACAAATTGCACTCACAAATCACAATTCCATTTGTTTTGAAGAATACTAGTGAATACGCATAAAGTGATTGAGATTTTTTATACA
>AYJT01000007.1:0-15295 GCA_001278415.1 Ocimum tenuiflorum | reverse complement strand
CAAAGTTAGCTTTACGTATACCAAAATCCAACAGCTAGTTTTACACTTTTACCCTTTAGCTATTAATTTATTACATTTCATTACATGGTATAAAAGGTCTTTTTATGAGTCAAATCCAAACCCTAGCCCACTTGGCCTCAATCACACAGAAGTTGAACGTAGATCCGACCTTCAAACTAATCCAACAAAAAAGAAGAAGGTTTTCTAAGGAAAGGAACCAAACCATAAACTCCAATGCCAAAGAGTTATTGGGAATACGGTCGATCCGAGAAGTCAGCTACCCCGAATGGCTATCCAACTGTGTTGTCGTTAAGAAGAAAAACAGCAAAAACAGGGTGTGTGTCAACTATACGTACCTAAATAAGGCATGCCCGAAAGATCCATTCCCACTCTCTCACATTGACATGATGGTGAACGTGACCACCAGGCACGAGATGCTCAGCTTCATGGACACCTTTTCAGGATACAACCAGATCAGGATGCATCCGGAAGTCGAAGAGACGACCTCGTTCATGATGAATAAAGGCATCTATTGTAACCGAGTCATGCCCTTCGGCCTAAAAAATGCAGGATCTACATACCAAAGGCTGGTGAACCATATGTTCAAGGATGCCATCGAAAAGTTTATGGAAGTCCATGCGGATGGCATGCTAATGAAATCAAAAGAAGCAGGGGACCACCAAAAGCACCTGAGTGATTCGTTCGACACTCTGGACAAATTCAACATGAAACTTAACCCAACAAAATGCTCGTTTGGTGTCTGCTCCGGGAAAGTTTTGGGATAATTGGTCACAATGTGAGGTATCGAGGCCCATCCCTAGCAGATCAAGGCACTCGAGGGCATCGGACCCCCTACCTCAGTTAAAGAGGTGCATAGGCTCACTGCGAAGCTGGCAGCCTTGAGCAGGTTCATTTCAAAATATTCGAAGAAAATACAGTCGTTATTCTCGATAATAAAAAAAGGCACCCAGTTTGAATGGACGGATGAATGCACGAAGGTATTAGATGAACTAAAAGAATAGTCGCGGAACCCGTTGCTGAGGTCGAAGCAAGAATTAGGGTAAGAGATTCTATTATACTTATCGGTGACTAACCAAACATCGCAGCCGTGTCGATATGGGAAAACAAAGGCAAACAACATTTGATTTACTATGTAAGCAAATCCTTGCTCGACATAAAAACACGATATACCGCCCACGAAAAACTAGTACTAGCACTAGCGGTTTTCGTCCTGGAAGTTAAGACCTTTCTTCGAAGCGCATCCTATCAAGGTAATCAGTTCTTGCCCCCTCCGGTCTGTTCTTTCGAAACCAGACCTCATAGGAAGGGTAATAAAATTGACTGTAGATGGTTTCGGGCTAACATACGAGACCCGAGCAGCTATCAAATCCCAAGTTTTGCCGATGTCATAGCCGAGTTCTCCACGAACCTTCAGATAGAAGCCGAAAAGGAGGTTGCTGGAGTTAAGGGCGACGCGGACGGCCTTGGATGTTGCAAGTAGAAGGAGCGAGCAATATCAGCGGAGGAGGAGCCAAAATCATGCTCTCACTAGCTTGCCTGGAGCACTCTTTGAAAGGGCCGTCAGGTCCTGTTTTAAAACGACAAACAACGAGGCAGAATACGAGGCATTGTACGTTGGTATGGGATTAGCCCACGAACTGAAGGCAAAGGTGCTAATGATAAAGAGCGACTCGCAAGTAGTGGTGAATCGGTTTAATGGTGAATTCCCAGTGAAAGAACCACGGATCGAACCGTACCTCCGGTTAGTGAAAGCTCACTTCACAATGAAAGTTAATTCCCAATTATCACAAACAGTTAAGAATCAAATTTGTAAATTGCGTACATCAATCTAACATATTGCCAAATTTTGTCCATTAATCAGCAATTTAACACTCTTTAAGTATACGATAATTACATACAAGTTAAAACCAGCAAATAAGTCCTTCAACAACCAGTATAGCCATGGAATAATTACCAAAAAGAATCTAGCAATGATGAACTCTTAAAAATGAATTCAGTAAACCATAAGTGCGAAATTAGTTCATACCGAGCACCCTTTTCAAGTGCATCTTACACAGATTGTGACCTTCCAACTCAATGTATAACTTGGATGCACACCGGTATCAATCCGATACCTCCTTCCTGTTTCCCAATTCCTGGGCAACAGCTGCACGAAACTCAAAATCAGCAAGGTTATGAGATCGATTATACAAAGAAGACAACATATCTAAAAAAAGTTTGAATATTCTAATGATAACTCCAACCAAAAGCAATAGCCAGCCCACATAGAATCAATAACCCTCAAGTCGTGAGGCGAGAAACCCTAGCCTCTGAAGCCATAGAGTGTGTATCGCTGCCTCTTTATCGCGTAAACCTTCCATGGCGGTGACTGTCTTCTGGCGAGCATGTTTGGACCTTCCTATGATGCTTACCTCGGCCCCTCCTAAAGCACTTGCCTCTTCTCTAACACTTCTTCTTTTGCGTGAGATCTGAACGTGATTTGGGTTTGATGGGTTTTAGTGTTTTTTTATACTTGTGAGTAAAGAGGTGTCGCAGAAAGCAAATTTTGTAGTAGCGTAGCCGTCCATGTTCCAGGACTTTCATAATCCGTATTTGATAGCGTTAAAAGTCCATGAAACAAAAATAATAAATTCATATTAAGTGTCATAATAGTTTATAAATTATTGTGTGTTTCAATAGTATATTTCTATTGATTGTCATCTAAATTAGATTGTATGATTATTTAACATTCCTTTTAGTGTTAATTCGATGATCGATTGATCTAAATATATTTGGTCTAATTATTCTAGAAAAAATAATATATAGTGAACATCTCATCAAAACCATCCTTAAACCCACTTGAAATCAAATAGCTGTAAACAAAAATAATATATAGTGAACATGCATCAAGTTGTATTGAAATGATACTTTTATTTTGAAATTCTCATCCATCTATCTCCAATTAATGTTTATTTTGAGCAGCTTCATCAAGATTCCCTTGGTTGGCGGCAGACAAGGTCATCGTTGGTGGTGGATTCTTGCTGATACATTCACCATAACACGCACTCATGCATCTGATTTCTGAACTACCACACTTTGCTAAGCAAGTTTTGAAGCAATATTCATTCACTTCTTCTGCCGCAGTTAAATTAACATGAAATATTAGCATCATTACCATGACCACCAGATATCCAACTCTTGAGGATTTCATATTCTTATATGATTTTTTTTATCTTGAAACACAAAGAAAAGAAATTTAGTTGTGGTTGGTTCATATCAAGACCTGGAGGAATATATTTATAGGCATCATTGATTGGTTTGATATTGCTACTGTAATTTTATTTATTAATTTTGGGAGGTAAATTCCGTGGATCTAATATTTTTAAGACATTAAGATTTTAAGTCAAATTTCAATTACTACAAATGGTGTGGGATTTTTCAAGTCTAATTGACAATTGATTTGAAATATTTGGTAAAATATAATCAAATTCTTAAAAGGTCATGCTTATAACATGATCTGAAAGATGCAAGATAATATGACAATATTGACAAAAAGTCGAGCTTGTAATACAATCTAAAATTAGCAGAGAAATACTTTCTCAACTTTTTAAGATATTAATTTACTCTGATTGATAAACTTAGATAGACAATAAACTATGGATTGAAACGTAAGGATATCACAAAGTCTAACATAATTCTAGTGAATTAAAAAAAAATGTTAAATAAATTATTTCCAAAATTAGGGAAAAAAGTAAACTGGAACTAATTTGGTCTCTTTTTTTATAATCTATACGTACTGTTTAACTGACAAACCATATAACAGACAATTAGATTTTTAAATTTTTATGTATTAGCTCGTCCTCGAGGACGGCCTTCAAGAACTGATTTGGATGGGGGTAATTTCCACTAAAAATATTGTTTATCACTATGTTAGCCTATATTTTAAAAATATACCCCAACCTTGGAGATTTGTTTTCAGTATTTTTTGCAGTTACAGTAAAAGTCCAAAAAAGAAGTTTCTAAGTCTTAGACCATCTCCAATAACAAATACCAAACTCAACTCAAAATACAGTAAATATATTACATTAAATAGTAATTTATCTCAACCAATAACACCAAACTCAAACCTAAATCTTTTTTATATTTTTCAATATATTTATCAAATTTACAATTTACACCCATTTATTAGTTTCAAACAAAGAAACTTATACGCAATACTTGATTATTAGAAAATATAAAAATTTTATTGATTATGAATTTCCTCTATTATTCTTTATACCCGCAAATATTTAAATTTTTCTAATTATTAAAATCTTAACTATTATTTAAACTTAGAACATATAAAAAATTAATATATAAATATAATAATCAATAAATTAAAATGAACTAAACTTTTAGCAACCATTCTTAATAAATAAATTATAGAGTAAACATAATTCTAATTATAAATGCAAAAAAGATAAAATAAAATAAAAAAGGCAAATTTGTGGTTTAAGAAATTTTGAGGGGTTGAATTGCAATTTAAAAAATTTTGAGTTTTGCTACAATAGATACTCAAATTTGTGTTTGTAGCTTCCCCAAACTCATTTTTTAATTTTTAGGAATGTGTTTTGGGGTATTGTTTGAGAAGAATTTACACTATATTTTTTGTTTGGGTTTAATTTTAGAGCGTTGTTGGAGATGCTCTTATAATATTCCATTGTAATTAAGGTCATCATTCCTCATATTTCTAGTAATGGTAAATGTTAATTGTTCTAACAGGTCTTAATCCCTTGTTAGATACGATGTTACATATTGTGTTACATCATTCAAATTTTTGACATGTGTACTAATCAATGAAGATCAACCATGGTCTTCATGAAGAAAATTTTTATCATAATTGATCTCCCTTAATTAATATACGTGTCAAAAATCTATACGATGCAACACAATATGTAATATTATTGTGCAACAGATGATCCAAATTTCTTATTGCTATGGAACACGTGACTTGTAACATGCTACTAACTCCCATCTATCTACTATACTAAAAAGTTGGCAAAAATTACACATTTGTCATTTTTCCTCCCAAAAACATCACATCATCAATACTACTTTTTTCGTTTTATTTTATTCAATATCTATTTATATTATAATATATGTATTTATAGATTGAGTTGTATAAAGCTTAATATTGTTACACTCTTTCATTTTTCTCCAAACACATTATACTTTCAACAATTTATTTTTTTAATTCATTTTTGTACTAATTTTTTGAAACAATAAAAGCATAATTTTTTATTTATCATTTAAACTGAGCTGATTATTTAATGAGCTTCTATTTTTGCATGTTCTCGATTTGCTTTGTTTTTCCTCTTTTTGTTAATGTAATTTATACAAATAATATATGATGCAAGTTAATAATTGATAGTATAATTAATATTAAAAATATTGATAAACAAAAATTAAATATATTCTTTTGTGACGATTTTAATATATAATTAAATTTTTTCATATTTTAGGATAAATAATTTGTTGGACCGCACAATGAACGGGTGTGAAACTAGTGTATCACTAATAAACAAAACCTTAAGACCTAATGAATTCGGCCCTTAAGCTCCATGGCAACACTTGAAATTGTCTTTCTTTTCTTCTTTCTTAACGTCACAGACATTCTTTTCTTTTTGGTTCATTTTTAAGAAAGTTCTCATACACATTAAAGTGTTTTATAGAAAAAGGTTTCTCCTCTCCTTTATTTCAAGGCTTAGAATCCTCTACTCTCTAATGGTGCTCCACTCTCTATTCCACAATTAAATATATTAATTTTTATTATAGATATTATAAAAGTAAAAATTAATTATCATATAATATACTCTAATTAGTATTTATAAACAAAATTCTGAATTTTAAAAAATCACAAAATATAACTATGAATTAATCAACTTCAATAATGAATATTAATTAAAAGTTAAATACTAAAATTATTATATACCCTAATTTGGTGGAGTAAAAATTATGTTGAACTTTTAAAATTATCCTAAGTTATAATAAATTATTATTTTACAAAAGAATTAATAAAAATTATAAAATTTTAAAAGTAGAATAGAAAACAGAGCACCATTAGGAAGTAGAGGATCTTAAGTCGTTGCTGTCGATTCAAGCAAGTAAGATTGAAATAATTAAAAACAAAATAAAGTGCGGAATTGGTTTGATACAAGACTGACAAGAGGAGAGGAATTCAAGCTCTCTGTGTCATTCGATAATGTATTGATTCTTCTCAATTTTATATTATCGTGATAAATAACTCGTTTTCATAATTATATGAATTTATCTTGTGCCCAAAATAACTAATTTGGTTGAATTAATTCATCACAAATGTAAATAAATAAACAAATAAAAATTAAATTTATTCTCACTGCCGCTACGATATAATAAAAAATTTACTGGTTCTAAGGCGGATACCTTCATAAAGAAAAGCAAGTTCGAGTATTCTTCCATAGTAGAAGCAGACGGTTTTGCAGGCAAAGATCACAGTCAATAATAATAATACTCTCTCGTGGTCTACAGGAGCCCATCCCATGTTCCCGGAGCGAATTAATATTCAAAAAAAAAAGTTTAGATATTATTTCGTTGCTAATATTAGATTATATTACAAGCTCGACCTTTCGTTGATATAGTTATATTATCCTGCATCTTTCAGATCATGTTATAAGCATTACCTTTTAAGAATTTAATTATATTTTACCAAATATTTCAGATCAATTGTCAATTAGACTTGAAAAATCCCGATTGAATTATAGTAATTGAAATTTGACTTAAATCTTAACTTCTTGGAATTATTAGATCCACGGAATTTACCTCCCAAAATTAATAAAATAAAATTACACTAGCAATATCAATCCAAGCAATGATGCCTATAAATATATTCCTCGAGGTCTTGATATGAACCAACCACAACTAAATTTCTTTTCTTTGTGTTTCAAGATCCAAAAAATCATATAAAAAATATGAAATCCTCAAGAGTTGGATATATGGTGGCCATGGTAATAATGTTAATATTTCATGTTAATTTAACTGCGGCAGAAGAAGTTAATGAATATTGCTTCAAAACTTGCTTAGCCAAGTGTGGTAGTTCTGAAATCAGATGCATGAGTGCGTGTTATGGTGAATGTATCAGCAAGAATCCACCACCGATGGTGACGTCGGCTGCCGCCAACCAAGGAGATCTTGATGAAGCTGCTGAAATTAAATATTAATTGGAGATGATGAGAATTTCAAAATAAAAGTATAATTTCAATCAAGTTGATGTGTGTTCTTTTCTCTTTTATGAGTATTTGTTAACAACTATTTGGTTTCAAGAGGGTTTAAGACCTGATATACAATGTGATATATTATTTTTTCTAGAATAATTAGACCTGATATATTCCAATCAATCGATCATCTAATTAATGCTAAAAGGAATGCTAAATAATCATACAATCTAACTTAGACGACAATCAATAGAAATATTCTATTGAAACACACCATTAATTTATATGACACTTATTAATTGATTAAAAAACAAAAGGACGTGGAACCTATGTTACACCTTTGTATAACACTCCGTGTAAAACATCGTATTTTTATTATACTTTAGTTTTTTTATTTTCGATTTAATTCCGTTTGTTTTAGTTGGATATTACATGATTTTATTAGATCATATTGGGATATATATAATTATTTTTAAATTATTTTTGTAAAATAATCATTTTTTAACGATGTATAATTAAAAAATTGAAAAAAAAATTATGTTGTCTAATTTGGATCTGATAAAATCACACCTGTCTCTAAAATTAAAATTAAAATTAAATTAAAACATATAAAATTAAAAATATTATATAAAGAAATTACCAAAAAAAGTCGAATATGATTAAAAAAAGGTTAGACCAAAAATTAGGTAGAAGGTGATGTGTGGGGCCCCCAAATGATCATCAATATCCAATTTTCACCAAATATGGTTGGCTAGATTAGATAGCAACAACCATAACTGTATTTTTCTTAAATTTACTATTTTAAAATCCGATTGTGAAAATATATTTGAATTGTTACATGATAGTCATAATCACTCCATTTTTTCTTATAAAAAATATAAAGAGAGAGAACCAAAATAGTACTAGTGAAAAAAAGGAATAATTATTTTCTAGTTTCTCACAAGAAATTAGTAAATTTACACGAATACCTCACAGATATTGTATTACACTTCTCATGAAAATTATGCATAAAAGAGAAATAAATAAACAAAAACTACAAGCCTATAATGTAGAAGAAATAAAATAAAAAGACAAAGCCTAAAAATGTTGCCCCTTTTCTCTCAGCCTAAAAACACAAAGCCTAAATATGAAATATACTATAGAAATCTTTTTAAGGCTATTAAGTACAGACTATGAAAGTCCTGGAATATGGACGGTCATTGACATCTTTAAAAATCATTTCCTTTAAAACAAGCAATTAAATTTTTAGAGTAGTGAGCATGATGTATCCATAAAAAGATAATACTGAATTAGTTATTCGAGAATAAAATAAGCAAAATAAAAATAATATTGACCTTGTGCACTTGCTCTACGGTCAACATTAAGCTTTTTATATCTCGAGAAAATAGTGTTAAATATGTGTGTCTGACTGTATGAATGAGAGGTTAATGATCATACAAATGTAATCCTAACAATCTATTTATATATTTTTCTCTCCTAATCAACTTTACGATTTATGCATGTATTGTGCATGCTCCTATCTAACACGAAAGCTTCAAATATGTCAGCACACGCGTTCAGGGCTAGCCCTTAAAATTTAGGGGCGCTGTGCGAACTAAAAATTAAGCCTCCGGTAAAATAGACATGTAATGATACTTTTATAGTTGCGCCATTTATAACAATTATTTTTTGTACACCTTGATCGTCTATCTTTCATGTTAACACTATGTACCCTTATCTCTTACATAGTTCATATCAATTTGAGGTTTATAAGAATATTTTGTACTTCTTCAAATAGTTATTTTCATGTCATAATCTACTTCTTACAAATTAACTAAGTAAGTATGTATGTATGTATTTTGATTGATTTTCAATACATCAATATATCTCAATATGAAAGTTAATTATTTTTTCTTAACAATTAATATTATGAGAATAGGCTAGTACTGCTTTCATGATTATTAAGTCTGAAATTTAGATGCAAATGATTATTAATACCTTTATTTACTAGTTGCTATCCAATTTCTTTCCCTTCATTTACCTCATGGCATATTTTAGCAAGTTATCATAGTAGTAATTGTAATATTCATGAATTATTAATTTATAGTTTTGATGGGATCTTTATATTTACAAAAGGAATCTCTAAAAAATTATTGTATTATTATCTTATCGAATTTAATGAATTTTTACATTGTCCAAGTCGGGATCGGAGAAAGTTTTTATTTAAGAGAGTTTATTAATTTAAAGAATATTAATATATTGAGGTTCTAATGTATTTTAAAAAAATATGCACATAATCGTACTCTTATTAATCTATTTGTTACAATTTACAATTCAATATAAAATTAACACCTCAAATCTCCAATCCTATCAATTAACCATTAAAACGAGGCCCACTAAACTAAATTCCATTGTATTTACAAAAAAATAAAAAATGTATACACTACTTAAAAAATTTCATCCCTTAATTAACAACATACATAATTAAGTTAAAAAATATGGGACTTATCTAAAAATTTATTTGTTTATCAAGTTAATGTTAATTCTCTCTATTGTTGAAACAGTTTTTTCAAGAATAACTTGTAAAAAAAGAACAAGTTGCGAAATAGCACGAGCAATCAATTACTAAATGATTGTTTCGTCAGTGTTATTGAGAAATATATATTTTTTACAAGTTTAAGAGTATGATTTCATAGATCACTTTTAAAAAATGAGGAGTGAGGACTCATTTACTCAAGTACGATTGTAGTTTTTGTTTGAATTTGTGTATTTTTTTTTCTTCATTAATTGCATATTTTTCGTTGTGAGACTTTGAATATTAAATAATCCTTGGTGATGTATTTTTGCTTTATAAATGTCGTACCCTAACTATAATTTTCTGGATCCGCCACTGCCACTAGAGAAGGAAAATAAATACAAAAAAATCCAACGAATGAAAAATAATTAAAAATAAATAAATTTACCGAGTATTCTAAGAAAAAAATGAAAAAGAATAAAAAACTATTACATGAAATCTTTCACTAATATCGATATTATGTTGAAGTTGGAAGGATGAAATATATGAAACAATCGTATTTACAGTGTGAATGGAATTTTTACGTAGTATGCTTCTCCAATTCACATAATTAAAGGTATTTCTTGAGTCTATATTTAAACATATTGTATGCATTTTAAGATTGTTAAATTAAGTTGGGCCAATGGGCTCTTAATTATCAATTGGGCTCCGGCCCATTTATCCCCCTCTCCCCCACGACCCACATTCCTTTTTGCCCTAATTCAATTTGAATCCCTCTCTTCTCATATTCTTCCCGTTGAGAACACACGTTGTACACCGAAAACCTCTCACCCCTTTTGCACCGCCGTCACCTTCGATCCACCCGCTGCCGTCACATCTTCGACCTAGAGGGACGTAGTCCCTGTGGTCGTCTCCTCCTTTTTGTGTGTGTGTGTGTGTGAGAGAGAGATAGAGACAGAAAGGGCGTGGGCATGTGAGTGCGATGGAGACGAGAGATTGGGTTGAGACCTTTCTCAGGTGGTAGCTTTCGTTGTGGCAGCCGCCCCTTTGGGCTCGGTGAGATAGGTCGTCGTATGACACTGTGAGGGGCAAGACTTGTGGATACCTGAGCCGAAGGAGCTTCAAGCTCGTGTCTTTGCTGCTCCCATTGCTATTCGCCTGCTGCCTAGACTCCTTGAAACTTATGTCAAGACTTGTCTAGTATGTCAATAGGACAAGATGGAGCAACGAGACCCAACGACATTACTTGAGCCTTTGCGTAGCCCGGAGAGACCATGGGAAAGTGTTTCCATGGACTTCATAATGAACCTGCCTAAGTCCGAGGGGTGCCAAATGATTATAGTTGTGGTGGACAGGTTCTCTAAGCAACCTTCATACCAGCAAAGAAGGATTGCCCGATCAACGAGGCAGCCAAGTTATTTATGAAATGCATGGTGAAGTATTGGGTGTGCTGAAATCAATCATAAGTGACTAAGACCCGCACTTCACGGGAAGATTTTGGACATAGCTCTTCAAGATGCTTGGTACGGACTTTAACTTTTCCACGAGTTTACATCCCCAAACCGATGGCCAAAACGGAAGGATCAATCATCTTTTGGAGATTATCTGAGGCACTATGTGAGCTCCACTCAAAAAGATTGGGAGAGTTTACTTGATGTAGCCCAGTTTTCCTACAACTTGCAGCGTAGCAAGTCCACTGGAAAGAGTCCGTTCGAGATAGTGATGAGACAACAACCGGCTATGCCGAGTTCGATTGCATCGGGTTACAAGGGGAGTAGCCCACCAGCCTACAAGTTCGCCAAATCTTGGCAAGAGGAGGCGGACCTTATGCGATCTTGCTTGAACAAGACGAAAAAAAAAAAATGAAGAAATGGGCGGATCGCAAGAGAAGACACGTCGAGTTTCAAGAATGGGATCAAGTGTTGGTAAAACTCCACAACGTCCTTCGGCACAAGGATGTTCACAAGGGCCTTATTCGTAGATATGAAGGTCCTTTTCGAGTGATTAAACGAGTTGGGAAGGTGGCCTACAAGTTGGAGTTTCCTATAAAGTTGAAGATCCACCCAATTTTCCATGTGAGCGTGTTGAAACCTTTTTATGAAGACCTTGTGGATCCAAGTCGAGGCAAGTCGTCCCTTGCACCGATTGGGAAAAGGATGGAGTGCGAGCGTGATGTTGAGAAGATCTTGGTGGAACGTGAAGTACAGAAATGTTGGTGTATACCATAGCGAGAATACTTGGTGTAATGGAAGGATTTTTCTGAAAGCAAAGCAAGTTTGGAGCCTGACGAAGACCTATGGCAGTTCGTGAGGCAAATCAAAGAGTTTCACGCAGACAGTGACAAATACCGATTTTCTCATGTTTGGAGACGAGTTTTGTGTGCATATTTATGTTAAATATATGAGTTTATGATGTTAAAATGATATATTTTGATATAGTGAGGTTTTTATTTGTTTGTTAAGCTTGTGAAGGAAAAATCAATGAAAACATACAAAAGGCAAGCATTTGGAGTAAGGTGTTGAGACAAAGGTCTACTAAAATGGGTCAAGCTCCCATTATACTAGGAATTTTTCTCATTAATACATATGGTTGGAAAGTACTTTGAATTACCTTTCCAACGCAACTTGAATCACTCAATTTCGAGTCCAGACATGAACGTTATAGACAAAATCGTGAACTCGCACAGCAAGGACGCACGGGCCGTGCGCGTGATTTTGGCACACAAACAGTGTAAGACAGAGGCCACGCACAGCCCGTGCCTGCCACACGCATGGCCCGTGCATCTGACTGAGTTTCTTTGTGATTTTGGCCCGTTTTGATAAATTCGAGTCATGGGTATAAAATGAGAGGCGAAGAACGTGACAACGGTTGGAAAATTCGACATTCACACCCATCTTGGAGAAAAATAGAGCCAGAGACAGATATCGGAATCTAGGCAAAGCTCGACGGAATCACCTCTCGATTTCTTTAGTTCTTCTTCACCATGAACTCCTTTGTTATTGTTTTAATTTTCGTTTTTACGATGTCAAGCTAAAAGTCTGATGTTCTAGGGTTAGAGAGTAGATGAATTTGATTTCTGACATGTGACTTGGGTTTTGGCAATTTAATTCAGTTTTGCTTTGTGCTTATTACTGGATTGATTATCTGATCAACAATTTGTCATTATCATGCATAGTAATTCAACATTTGAGAGACGAGACTTCTTATGCGATTATAAATAAGGAACATAGTAATTTGACATTCGAGAGAAAAAGAAAATTATTGTGAGAACTTGAATCCTGTGATCTTTCTGGAGTTCTATGTTAGTGATTGGATAGATATATTGGTCTTGAATTGTAATCTACGGTTTACTTGCTTCGAGAGATTGTTTAAACTAATTTGGTGATTGTTCTCAACGAACTGAATAAACTGTTTTGCCTGCCTGTCACTGTTATAAATTGAACCCATTCAAATCTAGCTCTGGAACATGTTTGCGTATTCTGAATTTGAATCTTTTAGTTGCTTAATCATTTTAGTTGGGTTTTAATCTTCCTATCTAGTATAAATAATCATCTATCGAATTAGTCGTCTAAACAATAATAATAAGAATTTCTGGTAATTAATATGATTCGTTTGTACAGTCCTTGTGGGATTCGACCGTGCTCACTACTATATGTAATTACACTGTACACTTGCGGGTAGTTAAATATTTTAGCGATCAGACAGTGACGGGGGCATTGCTGGATCCGGTGGGAGAAAATGTTGCCGAACTCTGGAACCTTCTGAAAGAGTGCTAAAAGACCCGGGTAGCTCTCGATAACCTCTGAAACATTTTAAAGAAATCTTGAAGCCCTGAGAAGTTTGAAGAAAGTCCTAGGACCCGACCAGATACTTCTAGAACACATTCTAGAAGACTTTAGAATGATATGGAAGTTCTAGAACCTTGCAAATTCTAGTAGATTCTATCTAGATGATTCATTTGTAAACTATATAAGGGGTCCTACCACTTCTCATTTGTAAATCATCCAAGTTACAATCAAGTTCTTGTAAGTATTCTCCAAGCATTCTAAGTGTTCATAGCATTCTCTAAGAGTTCTTTTCTACTTTTCTAAATTTTCAAAGTGTGGGCAAGGTTGCTTAGGACTGAATCATAGAATAACATGGTGTCGAGAAAAAACTAAAGCTCTAAGTTCGCCCGTGACAATGGGGTGAATGACCTAGTAGTCACCATGTACGCATTCAAAAACTGTAAATTCTAGAGCTTCGCATAATTGGAACTACTGATCAATAAAGCAATTCATCCAAGCAAAGGGTTACATAAACAATAGGTAAATTTAAATGCCTATAATTGGTATTCAATCATCAACTAAATAAAAACCAAAGATTCAAAATTAAAAAAAGAAGAGCACAAAACAAAACCTTCAGTTAATCCAGAACTAAAGAAGCAGAGAGTAGGCTTAAAGAACTAAAGAAGCAGAGAGTAGGCTTAAATGACACACGCTTCTACCTATCGTAAATCAAACATGCTTCTACCTATCGTAAATCAAACTAAACCTCACCTTAACAACTAGATAACTAGATTGATTTCTATTCTTTATCATCTATTTCCACACAAAAAAATAAGAGAGAGAGGCCATCAAAATAAAGCAAACATACAGACTTAAAAGAAATATAGAAAAGACCTAAGAGCCAACCTCAATACATTTCCAAGATCATCCTACTCTTAGCAGCTCCTTATAAACGACTAGAATGAATCAAATCACTATCTCAATCTCTCACAGTTTCATTGAAGCATGAAAAGAGTTCATAAATGATCATGGAACAAAGAAAAACATCACATGAATATTGCATTGCATGAATAAAATTGTTATTATCCAAACCACCCAAATCCCCCAGTCTCGTATTCTCACAAGCCTAATATAAACACTAATGCAATTATTTTACCCTATAATATAAACACAAATTTATCGCAAAACTCTTGTATCGGAAACCTTAATTTTTTAGACGAAGATTACACAAGAACTACAAATACATACACTATACTTAGTCTCGGCTCACCCAATTCACAATATATCATTCGACAATCACAAATTTCAACTTTCTTTCAACTCTCCCCATTCCATCTGAATATGAAAAGTGCAAGAACTAAAAATACACAAAACATACTAAAATCCAATTACAGGGCGAGCGAAGTGTACGATGATGATATTGAGAAAGCAAGCGGCGGTGACAAATTCCGGTATGCGATTTTTAGGATGGCGGATGCAGTAAAAATTCAAACAAATTCACCGCTCCAACATCTTCGGACGGTGGGCGGAGGCAGAGGATTGAAAGAAATATTTCGCTGTTGCGGAGATCAATTTTACTAGGAAAATTTTCTATTCGGTTCAATGATTTTTCATTTAATTATCTAACAATTTATGTATTTATAGATTTAACACTTGCAGTTTCCACATGTTAATTAATTTTCGTATTAGTTGATTTCTTGTTCCCCTAAAGAAACAAAAAATCTTGATTTCTTATATCTAGAATTAATTATAATTTAATAAAAGATGAATTTACTAAACTGCGAATAATTATTAGAGACGGGAAA